>OZ025298.1:247300984-247335984 GCA_964019185.1 Maratus speculifer
TTTTTATAAAATGCATTACAATTCCAAAACAAAATTTAAACTTATATTTAAATATTTTAAATATACATAGTAATGCTCTATTAAGGAATTGCTGATGAACCAATTTCGACAAATTTTATAAAACGCCAAACTACTCATGTAATACCAAATTGCGTGAAAGAAACATCCTTATAACTCTAAAGATAATATATTAACTAAAAGTTTACTGCGTCGGATTAAGCATCTCATTTCCAGTTAAAATATACCTTTGAATTAAAATTTGAATGAAATACAGAATCATGAAAAGCCGAAGAATGTGGAACACTGGATTACAAATACCTCGGCAACTAACAATCTGATCAACCTTGTTCTTTATGCAAAATTTGTGTCATTTTATTGCTTTTACGTCCATCCCATAATAAAAAAATATATACCTTTCATCAGAACGAATTTTTCAAGAGTCCGAAAAAATAGTTCCGGATAATCGAGGTTATTGATATTAAATAGGCTTCGCCACATTCTTTCATATTAAGTACATACAAAATTTCAAGTTTCTATTTTAATTTGTTCTGGAAATACAGAAACAGACGGAGACCGGGAATTTTCTTTTTTCTCTAAAAATATGTTTTTCGGAATCTTCAGTGTCTAAAACGTATAAATTCGTCAAAAAAAAAAAAAAAAAAAACGATTTTTAAAATGATTGCAAGATTTACCCTATACTACGTATGTTGGGTAAGTAATAAGGAAATCAACTTTGTTTCACACAAAAATATTGATTTATGGACTACAAAAGGAAACACTTTGTTCTTGAACAAGTAGAAACATAATTTTCCGAAGCAATTTTATAATTAAAGAAATTGTAAATTTCAAAATGTGTCCCATACTTTCCCATTAACAGAGAGGTTTGGGACAGCTATAAAACGATGTATGGTAAGACACAAATAGCTTAGTGTCGGTTACACAAGGTGTCCACTCTCAACGAAGGCCGATGGCTAAATCATTAAATCAAAAACTGTTAGTCATAGAGATACAGTTCCAGTTACAAAAATGTTTAAATGAGGTAAATAAATATTTTACAGGCGATTTTGGTCAATAAAAACATTTCTTAAAAAATTACGAAATTTAAATTTTTATACGGTTCCCTGGTCGTATAAGTTATATTTAGTAAAATTTTTCTGTTACACTGCCTAGTAAAAAAAAAAAAAAAAAATCCCGTTATTCTGTGATTAAAATTGACCGAATAATCGCTGTTTAAAGTTGGAGCATATCTTTTGCAGCAAATTAGGGGTCATTCACAAATTTAGTAGCAATATAATTTCGTTAGATATATTAAAAAAAAATGATTGAGGTTAAAATAAACTGTGTAATACAAATTTCAAATATTTAATCATTGTGACATATAGATGTAAAGTGTGCATTTTTTAACAAACATATAAAGAAAAAAAATTTGTTAGATAAAATGATGAAAATTAACTGCTTACAAAATGATACATATTTTTAAAATGTTGTTAAAAAATACTAGCTTTCAAAATTTGGGTTACATTGTGTTTTTTAGGTTTCATAATTGAATCTTATGTACGACTGAATCTGAAATTGGCCTTCATTTTTTATCACCACGTAAAGATATTTTGCAAATCACGAACTATATAGTTAAAAAAAATAGCGAAAATTTGATATTTTGATATGAAAATAGATATGTTTTTAACTTTTGATAACTATTTTTTATGTATTTTTTAACCGCTGAAACCGGAAGTGACTTTTAATTTTAACTATAGCGTCAGGAGTTTTAGCAAATTATAGATTTCCAAAGTTAAAATTGAATCTTCTTTCTCCCTTGTAAACGGACCCCACAGCAGTTTAGCTGTAAAAATTCCAGTACAAGCCAAATATATATATATGTATATATAAATACTTTTATATATATACATATTAGAATAAATAAAATTTAATTTAATATGAAAAAAGTTTCGTATTTTTTTTACAGCATTAAATTTTCGCTATATTTTAACTTTGACTTTTATGATTTATGAAAACATTCTGACATGATGACCTAAAAAAGAAGGTCATTTTGAGATTCAATGCGAAAAGGTATACAAAAATCTTTGAAAAGTTTAAAAATACAGCCATCTGCTCTATTTTATAGTATCCAATTTTTGTTATTTTTTTAACTATGATAATTTATGATTTACGAAAAACCCTGACATGATAGTTAAAATTTAAAATAATTTTCGGTTTAAGCTATAAAAAATACATAAAAATTAATAAACATCGTCGTCTTGTGTTATCTAATCTAAAAAAATTTTCTTAAACTTCTTACCGGTTATCTATCCGAATTTTTTTGTGTTATCCTGTAAAATAAATATAAATGGTAACCACGAAAATTATAATAATATTAGATTGTCATCGGATTTACATTAGTATGTAAAATTTAATCTCGATCGAGTATTTGAAAGTGAATTAAGTTCGACTACAAATTTTGAGCTGAAAAAAACATACAATCATTGAAGTTAACTTATAAAATTAATATAATATTTGTTAAAAGTAATCGTGAAAAGAAAGTCTCAACTCCTTACGAAATGAAACATATGTTAAAAGACAATTATTTTTGGGTAATCTGAAACTTAATAAAACTTATTTCATGTGTATTTGCGCTTTGAAAGAAGTCGTACAAATATTGCGATTGAATTAAGTACTTCAATTACTGTAAGCACTTGGTTTATGATCCCTTAAATCATGGTCTAACTCATTGGTTTTCAATGCAGGAAAATGGTATAAATCAGTGGCGCAGCGAGGGGGGGGGGGTTAACCCCCCCCCCCCAGAGCCATGACAAAAATACAAAAATTTCCATTTTTATGAACCAAATCATAAAAAACAAAACTAATGTTAGAATTTTATTTGTTTTGTTCTCGAAATCTGCCGCTTTATTGAATCAAATTTTGTTTAAAAATTTGACTCGTTTAAGCGGCAGTAATGTATTTTCTTTGAAAAATGGGGAAAGCACATAGCAACAGTATCAGTATTGAAAACTGGTCACTCAATTTCAGAAAAGGCCGGCATTCATTTATACTATTGGGAATCAGCCGAAGGCTAAAAGGAATGGTCATTTCCTGTCGCTGCCAATGCCGTCTTGGGTTTTTTAATACTGCACCATTGGGGGGGGGGGGTTCTTAATTAGTTGCATCTGTTTCTTGCTCTTTTTTTTGGAAACGGGACTGGACTCTCGAATTCCAGGAAAAACGCAAGCTCGCATGCTTTGAAGGATAGACTTAATTCCACAAATATTCTGTTGTTAGTTGCTGTAGTGCAAAGGTTTCCTTTATTGTGCATTTCGCTATGGATATTAAATCCTCTTCAGAGAAGAAAATTATGAAAAAGATGGATATAAGAGATCATTTTTTTAATCTTTCGAGTTCTTTCAAGCTTTCTTGAAATCCAGGTACGTTTAGAAAGTATATAATTCATTTATATTTATGTTTTTGGAAAGATATTAACAGCGCCGTGCGAAAGGGGGGAAGGGCGGTCACCCCGGGCGCAGAGATTTAGGGGGAGAAAAATTTCTAACTACTTTCTACTTACTACTATTTTAAAGGAACTACTTTCAGACAATTTTTTTAATTAATATTAATTCTCATTTAAAAAACGCCCGAAATAGGCAAGTGGGTAAACGCAAAAAAAGTTACTGGAAAAAAAAGTGACATAAACTACAAACGCGGAAAAAAAGTTACCGGAAAAAAGGGACATAGAATTGATTTTGGGAATTTATTATTGATTTTGGGAATTCATTATTGATTTTGAGGATTCATTGGTTAAGTATTTAGGGGGGGGGGGATCAGGGGGAGACTCTTAATTTAGGTAAATGGGTTCTTCGTGCTGAATTAACTGTTTTGGTTCAGTTTTTGGACATATGATAACCCCCCCCCCCCATCCGCAACCTCTCAAATTAAATTAATAGTTTTTTACGCAGATTTATCCGATTCGCTTGGAATTTCGGACATAGGTTCATTATGATAAGATGTATCTCTGATTAGTTAAAGGGTTCTTTTGCTTATTATAAAGCCCCCCCACACACACACAAATTAGATAGATCGGTTTTTATGCAAAATTATCCGATGTATTTCAAATTTTAGATATATATTCTTTCTGATAAGATGAATGCCTGAATAGTTTTAAGAGTTTAATTACTAAGTATAAAGGGGAGGGGGACGGGGGATAATCCCTCTTAAATTAAATAAATGGCTTTTCACGCAGATTTATCCGATTTGCTTCGAATTTTAGACATAGGTTCATTATGATAAAACGTATCTCTGATTCGTTACGGGGTTCTTTTCCTTATTATAAAGGGGGGGGGGCAAGCAATTATTTCCCCCTCAAATTAGATAAATCTGTTTTTATGCAGAATTATCCGATGTATTTCAAATTTTAAATATAGGTTCTTTCTGATAAGGTGAATCCCTGAATAGTTTTAAGGGCTAAGTATAAAGGCAAAAACAGAGGATAACTCCCCTTAAATTAAATAAATAGCTTTTATGAAGAATTATCCGATTTGCTTCAAATTTTGGATGTAGGTTCTTTATGATAAGGCGTATTCCGGATTAGTTATGAGGTTCTTTTGCTAAGTATAAATAGGGAAACGGACGATTATCCCCCCCCCTTAAATTAGATAAATTTTTTTTATGCATAATTATCCGATATATTTAAAATTTTTGACATAGGTTTTTTTTCTCATAAAGTGGATCCCTAAATAGTGGATCCCTAAAAAAAAGGGCTTAATGGCTAAGTATATAGAAGGGAACTGGGGATAACCCCACTTAAATTACATAAATGGCTTTTTATGCAGAATTATCCGATTTGCTTCAAATTTTGGATGTAGTTTCATTATGGTAAGGCGTATAAGCTAATGAATATAGTTAAAATAGGGAGGGATGCAGCAGTTCATCCAGGAAACTCTTTCGGGGAAAGAAGCTAGCTTTCCCCATTCGACGGAGGGGGATGTCCGGTAGATATCGCGGGCGGTTAGTCTTTTAGGAAATTGTCGATCAGGGGATTTCCCGGTAAAGGTTTGCCGCAAAAATATTCAAGTAACATAAAAAAGCGAGTTGAATGCAACTGAACGTAAATAACAAATAAAAACAATTTTTCTTTATTTTTTAATTTAATGATTGAAAACTATTATGTCAGAAAACATTATAACACGTTTTACCTTTTTTCTTATAGTGATTAATTTCCATTCATTTTGCATTTAAAACTGGTTTATTTATTTATTTTTTTTTATTTGTGTAAAAAGTAATATACTATATCATTTGTTGTAATTGTCATTTTAATTTACGCAAAATATTTATCATTTAAAACTGGATTTTTACTAATTAATGTCCCATATCACGCATCACAAAATATAATATAAAACATTAAAAATATATAAGTAGGGGAAAAATGACAGTCCGGCCTCGGGAGGAGGATTGAGGATCGGTGGTGGTGGTGGGCTCCTCCTCCTCAATCCTCCTCCACAGCCCTCCTCCTCAATCCTCCTCCTCCTCAATCCTCCTCCTGGCATCGTCTTATAAGAGAAGGGGTTAAAAGGGGGGGGGGAGGGGATTAAATTTTTTTTCGTGAAATTTGAATATTTTATGCTATAAGAGAGGGGTAAAAGGGGGATAAATTTTTTAAGTATACTACAATACGAGCGGTTCTTTTGACTGTTGATTAAGAGATGAATGATTCATATTAAATTAAAAATAGTAATTAATTAAAAGGTAATTAAAAATAATAAGTGAAAAATAATGAAGGGACTTAGAATTTTTCGAGCGGTTTTTTAGTCAAGTATAGTACGTAGTAGAATTTAAGAAATGAATAATAGCAATTAACGATAATTAGTAATTAATTAAAAAGTAATTAAAAATAATGATTGAAAAATAATGAAGGGACTTAGAATTTTTCGAGCGGTGATTTAGTCAAGTATAGTACGTAGTAGAATTTAAGAAATGAATAATAGCAATTAACAATAATTAGTAATTAATTAAAAAGTAATTAAAAATTATGAGTGAAATTTTTTCAACATACTTTAGTATGAGGGTGATTCGAGCGGTGATTTATTAAGAAATTTTTATTTAGGAACTTTAAAATTTTCAACAGTTTAAATTTATTTTGAGTCAAGTGTAAAAGTTATTCCAATTTAACAAATGAATCATTAAAGTTATTTTCAAATAATAATTAAAAATAATGAACACACTTTAATTATTTCGGCGTGCTGTAGTATGATAGGTTATTTTAAGCGGGAATTTTGGGAAGATTGATTTTTTTTTTTTCAACGTGTTTTAGATAAGGGATTAAGCGGGTATTTGGGGACATAGAATTTTTTTGGTGATTTATAGTATAAGGGTTTTTTAATTTTAATGTGGGGACTTTAAAATTTTTCGATGAACTTGAGTTTAGGGATTTATTTTTAGATTTTAAGCAGAAAGTTTGGGGAAATTGATTTTTTTTTTTTTTCACTCTACTCTTACATGATGAGTTAAGCGGGTATTTTGGAGGAAATTATTATTTTAGACTAATCATTCACGAAGGATATTTTGCGAATATTAAATGTTTAATAGGGGGACTTTAACTTTTTTGCAATGGGATTGATGTGCGCTCGTCGACTTAACCGTACGGAATTTGTAATTTTCTTCGAATCATGTGTGCACTATTGTGTGTATACTATTTTTAGTCAACTATGTTATACACTTGATATTTTAGATTAGTTAAAAAATAACTTTAAAATTTGAATGAGAAAATATGTTTCAAAATGGGATTTTACGTACTAACATTTATTTGCGCTCGTTGACCTAACCGTTCGGAATCTGTGATTTTCCTCGAATCATGTGTGAATATCTGTTAGATTTCCTTAGAAAGGCTTGAATAAGCTTCAACCATCATAAATAACGCATGTCTGTAACGGGAATTTGAACTTAATTTTTAAATAATCATTTTAATGAGGTGACTTCGAAAACAATTTGTAGAACTTTTGAGTGGTAATAATTTTTATTGGGAAACTTAAAAGAATCTTGTGATTTTTTGGGAACTAATTTTTAATTGATGAAGTTTGCAATCTGTATTCGCATTTCTTTTGTGTGAGATTGTATAAATGTTGATGAAAACTATTTCTATTCCAATTAATGAAATTTAATAATAAAAAGAATAAAGTTTACCTCACCAGACACCCCTTTTTCAAAATTCGTGCATATTTTTAAACATAGCAATGTGTTTAATATAAGTAATTTTTGTGTGTCCTTTCCTTTCTGAATGTGTAAGCGATTTTTAACATAAATATCTTTTGACATGTGTAATTTTTCCCTGGCAGAACAATTTTCAAATAAATAAATTTTAATATTAATAGAATTTTTGACTTTCCGAAGAAAAAAAAAAAAAAGGAACTTATTTTTAATGTTTTAATACTTGTCGGTTAAAAAAAAAATTTAAACTATATTTATTATCGAAATGAATTCATCTTCATTAATTTAAAAATATATAATATTTATAACCAGTAACGCGGAACTTTTTCAAACCCTGTTAATGAGATTATATTTAACATTGTATTGTATCTTCAGATCAAAATAATTTGTGGAAAATGCTTTTAAATAATTTTAAAACTGTATCGAAAATAATGTTTTACATACCTTAACATCAATGAAATCCGAATCGATTTAGAGTTTAATAATTATTTTCTCAAAAAGTTCGTTTCAGTATATGAGTAAACCTTGATGAATCATTCTTATCTGCTTATCTGATAGCGTTTTCCGGAAAGGGTTGAATCTCTGAATCATAGCTGATAAGGAACTGGGGTTCATGTGTTATCTTAATTAATCTTAATGAGTACTATGTCTAATTAAAATTATTTGACTTGAAATAAAATAAGGTCTTTTGAGTAATATCTTTTGAAAATTTCAGATATAATTATTTAAATCAAATTAGAGGATTTTTTTTTTCTCATCGATTTATTTTAAATAAAACAAAAATATTTATTTTTTTTTTTTATTCTTTGTTAGCAAAATAAAGAGTGCAATACATTCATTTCGGATTTAACTATTTGAAAATTTAAACTAACCTATAATTAAAATGATTACATAAGGTTGAGTATGTGATCTTTTAAATGAAATCTAGTTAAAAACAGAACACGCATTTATATAAAACTTTAAATACTTATGCTTATGTGTATAAAATAATGTATGTATTAAATATTAAATGAAAAATATTAATATGGGAATACGCATCCGTATAAAACTTTAAATACTTATGCTTTGGTGTATAATATAATGTATGCATTAAATATTAAACGAAAAATATGAATTAACAATAAATGAAAGACATTAACATTAATAAAATATTAATTAAACAATGTATTGATTAAAAACTTAATGAAAAAAATTAATATGGGAATACGCATTCTTATAAAACTTTAAACATTTATGCTTTTGGGCATAATATTATGGATGTACTAAATATTAAATGAAAAATATGAATTAACAATAAATGAAAGACATTAACATTAATAAAATATTAATTAAACATTGCATTGATTAAAAACTTAATGAAAAATATTAATTTGGGAATACGCATTCGTATAAAACTTTAAACATTTATATTTTTTTTTGTATAATATTATATATTTATTAAATATTTAAAGAAAAATATGAATTAACAATAAATGAAAAATATCAATTAACATTAATAAAATATTAATTAAACATTGTATTGAATAAAAACTTAATGAAAAAAATTAATATGGGAATACGCATCCTTATAAAACTTTAAACATTTATGCTTTTGGGTATAATATTATGGATGTATTAAATATTAAATGAAAAATATGAATTAACAATAAATAAAAAATATTAATTAACATTAATAAAATATTAATTAAACATTGTGTTAATTAAAATATAGATTAAAAATTTAATGAAAAATATTAATTTCTCATGTAATTAAAATAACACTTTATAAAATAATGAATTAATAATAAATGAAACATGTTCATTCGAAACAACTTGAGAAATACTAATTTGTAATGAAATTAGAAAATACCAATTAATTAAATATTAATTAAACATTAAATGAAAACTATTTATGAGAGACACATTGAAAAATATTCTCACCTTAAACTTTCATTGACCAGTCCTTAAATCCAACCTTCATCGTTGCTCGCCTGGTGGGTACTGTCTGATAACCAGATATTCTTATCTTTGACGGTTTTCCCGAAAGTTGACTCACTACATAAGTAAAAATGACAGGTTCAAATCTGAAATTAAGAGTTATATTAATTATATTCGATATGAATAAACATGCAATTAAAAAGGGACTTAATTTATTTATTACGTCATAATTAAGAATTTAATTAAATCCTAATATAATTTTTTTATCTAATTAATAGAATAAAAAAGAAATTCTTTTCAACATTTTCAAGAAACAACAAGTTATCGAATACTTAATAGATTATTTTTTTAATGAATGTGTAATTAACATTTTTAAAGGATTTTTTTCTAATTAATTAGTGTTTAATTAAAATTTTCATAATTAAAATAAATATATACAATAAAAAAGGAATTCTTTTCAAAATTTTCAAGAAACACCAAATTATTATTAAGCAATATTTCGAATAACTACAAACTTTAATCATCATGAGTCATCACTGTGAATGATCTTTTCTTCTCATATGTTATAAAAACAAGTTTAAGTATCCAAATTTATTAATTATATTTCATTGTGTGTTAGATCCTTCTTTACTAATCTCGTTAAAATTATTCATTTACCAATGATTTAAACTTCACATTTTAAAGTCATTTATATAATATACTAACATTTGAGTATTAAATATCAAATGATGGACATGCACTCTTTACACTCACATCTTACAACGTACTTAGTAACCAAATTTAATGATTTTTAAGCATGTCTTCTTAATTTTTTTCAATGAAAGACTATCACAGTTGAATATTTAGCTTTCTCTTCATAACTTTATCGAGAAATATATAATGCATACCACACGATTTCATTAAATGAATCACAATACATTTCAAACTTCTCATTTTCAATGTTTTATATATACTAGTGTTTATCAAATAGGTGTTTATTCTGAACAATCATTACTTAGTATATTGATGAAAAGTTTGTGTTGAACGGTTTTTAACTTAAATGGTGTGAGAGAAGGATATATTAGGACAGAAGTTATTAAATATAGAGTCTTTAAAGTTTATACCCGTGCAAGAATTGGCATTTCAAGAAACAAAGTTGTGTCACATTTGAAAGCATTCTTTATATTCGAAACGCACACGTGATCACGATCACATCACTGAAGAGCATAGAGAAGCTGTTTATGTTGTATATAATTTGAATTTTCATTAACACAATATTATAACCGAAGTTTTTCGACAGTTTGAAAAATTATGATGTTCAACGTCTGCACACGTTAACACAGAATAAGATTAGCTTATGCCCTTTCGATGATAAGCGTTATTTGCAGGTAAGATGTATTAACATAACAAAATTTTCTTGGTAATTTTACTCGCAGGTTTCGAAACCACAAACATCTGATCATACTTCTCATTTTTAACACGCGACACTAACCATTGGGCCATTAAAGCCCGTAATTTAGTAACTAAAAATTAAGAAAGATCATCGAAAATGATTACTTCACACATGCAAAAATAATTTTTATTGTGACTTATCAGTTAAAAATCACGAAGAAAAGAAAAATATCACATATGTTTTGGATTACTTTGAGATTTTATGAGTCACTTCATCAGTTAAATAGACATAACCACTTCTTATGAATCACTACTTATGCTTAAATTTTGAAACACTTGCTTATATGAAATGTATTATATTTTAGTTTATCAGTGATAGTGCGATTACTTGTTAATAATTTTAATGTTATTAAAAAAAAATTAAAAAAATCAAATGTGAATAATTAATTAAAAAAACACAAGTCACTATTAAAGGTTTGAACAAATTATTAAAATTATTTTACAAAACTTTTCAAATTATTTAAAAATGTTTCACTAATATTTAGTAATCGTCAAATTTTAATGTCGATAATCATTTATGTGAGTCAGGTTTTCTGTTTTAACTGTTAAGTTATCAGATTCCCCCTTCAAGTACATCTCATTGATAAGTTTTAATCAACCAATCAACTATTTATTTACCCCAGCAACCAGCTATTTGTTTACCCTAGTAACCAAAAAGCTTTTGTCGACACATGAACAAAATTTTGAAGATGCAAGACTCTTCATTTTCATTCGAAAAAACAATGACTTATGTAATAAATTTTTTCTTTACTTAAATGAAACCTTAATTAAATTAAATTATTTAATATTATTAATTCTTTGTCATTAAAAAATAATAACTATTTTTAATAAGATTAATTAATAATATTAAATAATTTAATTTAATACTTAATAATTAATTAATTAATAATTAATAATTTAATACTTAATAATTAATTAATAAGATTAATTAACAAAGCACTGGTCATGTGATATACATCACGTGACCAGTTGATGACATATGTTCTCTGACGTCACTTATCTTAAGATAAGACTATCTGATAACATTTTCTGATAAGGACTTTGAATCTCTCATTTCTTCCTAAACCTTGGAGCGAGTCGGACGTGTATTTGTGAAAGTGTTGGATTAGGTGAGTATACAATGTTAAATGTGTCTTTATTATTAAAGTATTTCAATTTAATTATGCATGAAAATTAAATATTTTTTTCCAAATTTTAGTACAACTTGAAAACAATAATTTGAAATAATAAAATGTGAAAATTAGAATTAAAAGTTTTGCATACACATTTCATAACACTGGGATAAACTGGCATCAGTAATAATTTTATTTTAAAATGTCTTTTAAATAATAGAAGGGAAAATAATCATCTATAAAAGACTAACTGAATTATTCGCATATTTTTAAACATTGATATTAAAGGTTATTTTAGATACATTTTATAAAGCCATGCTGGGACATAACCAAACAGGTTGTTTATCATATAAAACTTATGAATATTACTTAGTTGGAATAGTGAAAACTTGCTTTGCCAAGTTAATTTTTCAAGTTAGTTTAATAATGTCACTTACAAAAGAGAATTTTTATTAAAATAATTATTTAAAATTCTGTTGTTGTTTTCTAAAGATATTTGGCAAAGTGTTAGTAAAATACTAAAAGATGTGTGAAGACCTTGTCTGTTAACTTTAAATTTGTGCATTAAATGAAATTTTCCAAGTTTTACCATACACATGTGAAGGTTTCATTTAAGTAAAGAAAAAATTTATTACATAAGTCATTGTTTTTTCGAATGAAAATGAAGAGTCTTGCATCTTCAAAATTTTGTTCATGTGTCGACAAAAGCTTTTTGGTTACTAGGGTAAACAAATAGCTGGTTGCTGGGGTAAATAAATAGTTGATTGGTTGATTAAAACTTATCAATGAGATGTACTTGAAGGGGGAATCTGATAACTTAACAGTTAAAACAGAAAACCTGACTCACATAAATGATTATCGACATTAAAATTTGACGATTACTAAATATTAGTGAAACATTTTTAAATAATTTGAAAAGTTTTGTAAAATAATTTTAATAATTTGTTCAAACCTTTAATAGTGACTTGTGTTTTTTTAATTAATTATTCACATTTGATTTTTTTAATTTTTTTTTAATAACATTAAAATTATTAACAAGTAATCGCACTATCACTGATAAACTAAAATATAATACATTTCATATAAGCAAGTGTTTCAAAATTTAAGCATAAGTAGTGATTCATAAGAAGTGGTTATGTCTATTTAACTGATGAAGTGACTCATAAAATCTCAAAGTAATCCAAAACATATGTGATATTTTTCTTTTCTTCGTGATTTTTAACTGATAAGTCACAATAAAAATTATTTTTGCATGTGTGAAGTAATCATTTTCGATGATCTTTCTTAATTTTTAGTTACTAAATTACGGGCTTTAATGGCCCAATGGTTAGTGTCGCGTGTTAAAAATGAGAAGTATGATCAGATGTTTGTGGTTTCGAAACCTGCGAGTAAAATTACCAAGAAAATTTTGTTATGTTAATACATCTTACCTGCAAATAACGCTTATCATCGAAAGGGCATAAGCTAATCTTATTCTGTGTTAACGTGTGCAGACGTTGAACATCATAATTTTTCAAACTGTCGAAAAACTTCGGTTATAATATTGTGTTAATGAAAATTCAAATTATATACAACATAAACAGCTTCTCTATGCTCTTCAGTGATGTGATCGTGATCACGTGTGCGTTTCGAATATAAAGAATGCTTTCAAATGTGACACAACTTTGTTTCTTGAAATGCCAATTCTTGCACGGGTATAAACTTTAAAGACTCTATATTTAATAACTTCTGTCCTAATATATCCTTCTCTCACACCATTTAAGTTAAAAACCGTTCAACACAAACTTTTCATCAATATACTAAGTAATGATTGTTCAGAATAAACACCTATTTGATAAACACTAGTATATATAAAACATTGAAAATGAGAAGTTTGAAATGTATTGTGATTCATTTAATGAAATCGTGTGGTATGCATTATATATTTCTCGATAAAGTTATGAAGAGAAAGCTAAATATTCAACTGTGATAGTCTTTCATTGAAAAAAATTAAGAAGACATGCTTAAAAATCATTAAATTTGGTTACTAAGTACGTTGTAAGATGTGAGTGTAAAGAGTGCATGTCCATCATTTGATATTTAATACTCAAATGTTAGTATATTATATAAATGACTTTAAAATGTGAAGTTTAAATCATTGGTAAATGAATAATTTTAACGAGATTAGTAAAGAAGGATCTAACACACAATGAAATATAATTAATAAATTTGGATACTTAAACTTGTTTTTATAACATATGAGAAGAAAAGATCATTCACAGTGATGACTCATGATGATTAAAGTTTGTAGTTATTCGAAATATTGCTTAATAATAATTTGGTGTTTCTTGAAAATTTTGAAAAGAATTCCTTTTTTATTGTATATATTTATTTTAATTATGAAAATTTTAATTAAACACTAATTAATTAGAAAAAAATCCTTTAAAAATGTTAATTACACATTCATTAAAAAAATAATCTATTAAGTATTCGATAACTTGTTGTTTCTTGAAAATGTTGAAAAGAATTTCTTTTTTATTCTATTAATTAGATAAAAAAATTATATTAGGATTTAATTAAATTCTTAATTATGACGTAATAAATAAATTAAGTCCCTTTTTAATTGCATGTTTATTCATATCGAATATAATTAATATAACTCTTAATTTCAGATTTGAACCTGTCATTTTTACTTATGTAGTGAGTCAACTTTCGGGAAAACCGTCAAAGATAAGAATATCTGGTTATCAGACAGTACCCACCAGGCGAGCAACGATGAAGGTTGGATTTAAGGACTGGTCAATGAAAGTTTAAGGTGAGAATATTTTTCAATGTGTCTCTCATAAATAGTTTTCATTTAATGTTTAATTAATATTTAATTAATTGGTATTTTCTAATTTCATTACAAATTAGTATTTCTCAAGTTGTTTCGAATGAACATGTTTCATTTATTATTAATTCATTATTTTATAAAGTGTTATTTTAATTACATGAGAAATTAATATTTTTCATTAAATTTTTAATCTATATTTTAATTAACACAATGTTTAATTAATATTTTATTAATGTTAATTAATATTTTTTATTTATTGTTAATTCATATTTTTCATTTAATATTTAATACATCCATAATATTATACCCAAAAGCATAAATGTTTAAAGTTTTATAAGGATGCGTATTCCCATATTAATTTTTTTCATTAAGTTTTTATTCAATACAATGTTTAATTAATATTTTATTAATGTTAATTGATATTTTTCATTTATTGTTAATTCATATTTTTCTTTAAATATTTAATAAATATATAATATTATACAAAAAAAAATATAAATGTTTAAAGTTTTATACGAATGCGTATTCCCAAATTAATATTTTTCATTAAGTTTTTAATCAATGCAATGTTTAATTAATATTTTATTAATGTTAATGTCTTTCATTTATTGTTAATTCATATTTTTCATTTAATATTTAGTACATCCATAATATTATGCCCAAAAGCATAAATGTTTAAAGTTTTATAAGAATGCGTATTCCCATATTAATTTTTTTCATTAAGTTTTTAATCAATACATTGTTTAATTAATATTTTATTAATGTTAATGTCTTTCATTTATTGTTAATTCATATTTTTCGTTTAATATTTAATGCATACATTATATTATACACCAAAGCATAAGTATTTAAAGTTTTATACGGATGCGTATTCCCATATTAATATTTTTCATTTAATATTTAATACATACATTATTTTATACACATAAGCATAAGTATTTAAAGTTTTATATAAATGCGTGTTCTGTTTTTAACTAGATTTCATTTAAAAGATCACATACTCAACCTTATGTAATCATTTTAATTATAGGTTAGTTTAAATTTTCAAATAGTTAAATCCGAAATGAATGTATTGCACTCTTTATTTTGCTAACAAAGTATAAAAAAAAAAAATAAATATTTTTGTTTTATTTAAAATAAATCGATGAGAAAAAAAAAAATCCTCTAATTTGATTTAAATAATTATATCTGAAATTTTCAAAAGATATTACTCAAAAGACCTTATTTTATTTCAAGTCAAATAATTTTAATTAGACATAGTACTCATTAAGATTAATTAAGATAACACATGAACCCCAGTTCCTTATCAGCTATGATTCAGAGATTCAACCCTTTCCGGAAAACGCTATCAGATAAGCAGATAAGAATGATTCATCAAGGTTTACTCATATACTGAAACGAACTTTTTGAGAAAATAATTATTAAACTCTAAATCGATTCGGATTTCATTGATGTTAAGGTATGTAAAACATTATTTTCGATACAGTTTTAAAATTATTTAAAAGCATTTTCCACAAATTATTTTGATCTGAAGATACAATACAATGTTAAATATAATCTCATTAACAGGGTTTGAAAAAGTTCCGCGTTACTGGTTATAAATATTATATATTTTTAAATTAATGAAGATGAATTCATTTCGATAATAAATATAGTTTAAATTTTTTTTTTTAACCGACAAGTATTAAAACATTAAAAATAAGTTCCTTTTTTTTTTTTTTTCTTCGGAAAGTCAAAAATTCTATTAATATTAAAATTTATTTATTTGAAAATTGTTCTGCCAGGGAAAAATTACACATGTCAAAAGATATTTATGTTAAAAATCGCTTACACATTCAGAAAGGAAAGGACACACAAAAATTACTTATATTAAACACATTGCTATGTTTAAAAATATGCACGAATTTTGAAAAAGGGGTGTCTGGTGAGGTAAACTTTATTCTTTTTATTATTAAATTTCATTAATTGGAATAGAAATAGTTTTCATCAACATTTATACAATCTCACACAAAAGAAATGCGAATACAGATTGCAAACTTCATCAATTAAAAATTAGTTCCCAAAAAATCACAAGATTCTTTTAAGTTTCCCAATAAAAATTATTACCACTCAAAAGTTCTACAAATTGTTTTCGAAGTCACCTCATTAAAATGATTATTTAAAAATTAAGTTCAAATTCCCGTTACAGACATGCGTTATTTATGATGGTTGAAGCTTATTCAAGCCTTTCTAAGGAAATCTAACAGATATTCACACATGATTCGAGGAAAATCACAGATTCCGAACGGTTAGGTCAACGAGCGCAAATAAATGTTAGTACGTAAAATCCCATTTTGAAACATATTTTCTCATTCAAATTTTAAAGTTATTTTTTAACTAATCTAAAATATCAAGTGTATAACATAGTTGACTAAAAATAGTATACACACAATAGTGCACACATGATTCGAAGAAAATTACAAATTCCGTACGGTTAAGTCGACGAGCGCACATCAATCCCATTGCAAAAAAGTTAAAGTCCCCCTATTAAACATTTAATATTCGCAAAATATCCTTCGTGAATGATTAGTCTAAAATAATAATTTCCTCCAAAATACCCGCTTAACTCATCATGTAAGAGTAGAGTGAAAAAAAAAAAAAAATCAATTTCCCCAAACTTTCTGCTTAAAATCTAAAAATAAATCCCTAAACTCAAGTTCATCGAAAAATTTTAAAGTCCCCACATTAAAATTAAAAAACCCTTATACTATAAATCACCAAAAAAATTCTATGTCCCCAAATACCCGCTTAATCCCTTATCTAAAACACGTTGAAAAAAAAAAATCAATCTTCCCAAAATTCCCGCTTAAAATAACCTATCATACTACAGCACGCCGAAATAATTAAAGTGTGTTCATTATTTTTAATTATTATTTGAAATTAACTTTAATGATTCATTTGTTAAATTGGAATAACTTTTACACTTGACTCAAAATAAATTTAAACTGTTGAAAATTTTAAAGTTCCTAAATAAAAATTTCTTAATAAATCACCGCTCGAATCACCCTCATACTAAAGTATGTTGAAAAAATTTCACTCATAATTTTTAATTACTTTTTAATTAATTACTAATTATTGTTAATTGCTATTATTCATTTCTTAAATTCTACTACGTACTATACTTGACTAAATCACCGCTCGAAAAATTCTAAGTCCCTTCATTATTTTTCAATCATTATTTTTAATTACTTTTTAATTAATTACTAATTATCGTTAATTGCTATTATTCATTTCTTAAATTCTACTACGTACTATACTTGACTAAAAAACCGCTCGAAAAATTCTAAGTCCCTTCATTATTTTTCACTTATTATTTTTAATTACCTTTTAATTAATTACTATTTTTAATTTAATATGAATCATTCATCTCTTAATCAACAGTCAAAAGAACCGCTCGTATTGTAGTATACTTAAAAAATTTATCCCCCTTTTACCCCTCTCTTATAGCATAAAATATTCAAATTTCACGAAAAAAAATTTAATCCCCTCCCCCCCCCCTTTTAACCCCTTCTCTTATAAGACGATGCCAGGAGGAGGATTGAGGAGGAGGAGGATTGAGGAGGAGGGCTGTGGAGGAGGATTGAGGAGGAGGAGCCCACCACCACCACCGATCCTCAATCCTCCTCCCGAGGCCGGACTGTCATTTTTCCCCTACTTATATATGTTAGAAAATTTTCATGTACAAACTATATTGTATGTCACGAGTGAATGAACTAGTGAATTAATTAATTTGTAGTAATAAAAATAGTTTTTTTTAATTTCTAGCTTATGTTAGTAATTAGAAAATTAATTGTTTAAAAACCTATAGTTTTTGATAAATCTTCAGGTTTTAACGCTTAAAAAAATAAAAACAAATTTAAATTAAAAAAGATTTTAAGAAAAACATGATATTTTTTTCTTTGTTACGATATTTATAGAATACTGAAAAATGCTATGCAGCAACATAAATCACAGTTTTAAATGCAAACAGCTATTGAGGATATATAAACAAACACTTAAAACTATTCAGGGATTCACTTTATGAGAAAGAACCTATAACCAAAATTTGAAATACATCAGATAATTGTGCATAAAAACAATTTATCTAATTTAAGGGGGGGGGAATAATCGCGACCCCCCTTTTTAATTAGCTAAAGAACCCCATAACTAATCAGGAATACTCCTTATCTTAATGAACCTACATTCAAAATTTGAAGCAAATCGGATATTTCTGCGTAAAAAGCCATTTATTTAATTTAAGAGAGGTTGTCCCTCATGCACCCTCTATACTTAACTATTAAACTCCCAAAACTCTTGAGGCATTATATACTGTGACGACGTACTGACAACTTTAATCGTGGCTGAAGATGGATAGCGAAGTCTTATTGTGAAAAGGTATGCAGAGTTGAAAGTATCTTCATTCAAAAACTGTTAAGAACCTCAAGGAACATGCCTAGAAAATAATTGCACTGGTCTAGTGGCAATGAGCTGAGGGGGACACTGGGATTATTGAGCATCGAGAGGGAAAGAAAGTAGTTGGAAGAGAGACATGTGCTGGTAATGTACAAGAAAGTACATTGATATAAGATGGCTGAGATTTGCTAAGCGAAATGTAATACTGGAGTGTGGCTCCTATGTAGTTGTAATGTCGTTTTATTTATTTTTTTAATAATTGATCTATGGTTCTAATAAAGAACTTGGGGAATTAAAAATGTGTTATTGATGAACTTAACAAATAAACCAACTTAGTAAAGAGAAACTCAGGGCACGACACCACAATACTATATATAAGCCTTATCAGAAAGAACCTATATCCAAAATTTGACACATGTTGGATAATTCTGCTTAAAAACCATTCATCTTATTTAGGGCGAAGGGGGAGGGGTAATCGTCCGTTCCCAAAACTAATCAGGCAAGCATCTTTTCAGTATGAACGTATATCCAAAAATTGAATCAAAGCAGTTAATTCAGCATGAAAAAAACCATTCACTTAAATTAAGAGCCACCCCCCCCCCCCCATCATACTTAGCCAATAAATCCCCAAAATCAAAAATAAATCCCCAAAATAAATTCCTTGTCACTTTTTTTTCCGGTAACATTTTTATCTTGTCCTTTTTTTTTTTTCGCGGAAAAAACGGCAATTTCACCAAATATCGCAGATAAAACGCTTATTTCGTCTGAAGACCGCACCGCGGGGAAAACGTCGATTTCGTCTAAAGATTTCTGATATAATGCCGATCTCGTTAAAAAATCGGGGAAAAAACGCCGTTTTCGATAAAAGATTGCTTAAAAAAATTTTGTCAAAAGATCATTGAAAAAAAGTCCGCTTTCATCAAAAGATCACGGAAAAAACGCCGATTTCGTCTTAAAACCGCTGGAATAAAACGCCTTTTTCAAGAAAATATCGCGTAAAATTGCAAATTTTGTATAAAGATCGTCGAAAAAAACGCCGATTTCGACAAAAGATCGCAAAAAATCGCCGATTTTGCTAAAATATCACATATGAATCGCTGATTTCTTCTAGAGGTCGCGGAAAAACGCCGATTTCGTCAAAAAATCGCGGAAAACCGCCGATTATCATGAAAGATCGCAATAAATCGCCGATTTTGCTAAAATATCGTAAATGAATCGCTGATTTCGTCTGAAGGTCGCGGAAAAACGCCCATTTCGTCTGAAGATCGCGGATAAACCCTCTTCACATGGGGGGTAACTCGCGGAATCCCCCCCCCCCCCCGTCGATTGCCGAAAATGCGATGTGAATTTCTGAAATTTTTTTTTTTTACCAGAATTACCCCTGAAGCAACTCTATCCCCCCCCCCCCCAGAAGCGAATTCTGGCTGCGCCACTGTATAAATCATGTATTTTTAAAATTTTATAACTCGGCCAATTTTAATGTTACATAAACGGGACTTTTTTTTCTTACTTTTTAACGTAATAAGGAAAATTTATTAAATATAACTTATAAAACAGGGGGACTGTATAAAAATTTAAATATCGGAATAAAAAAAAAATATTTTATTGACCGAAATCGCTTTTACAATATTTATTTACCCCCAATTTGAAACATTTTTGTAATTTGAACTATATATAGCTAACGATTTTTACTTCGGATTCGAGATGCATAGTTAAATAAGTCAGAGTCGAACTAAAAAATGTGATTTAGATTGTTGTTCCTTCGTTTTAAATGTGTAAATAGAATAAAATTTATAACCATGTACCTACATACATATTTTTTTTTATAGTGATTCTTCTTAAGAATAATACTATTATAAATAATATGCTGTATAGCAAAAATACAGAGAGAATGATGCATTATTTACTATTTATATTCAGTTCAACAGAAAGTTAATTTACAACGAGCTAGGCTCGGTCACTCCCGCTAGTTAATGATTATTGAGAAAAAAATTGTAAAATAAATGGAATAAAATATTAAATTATTTGAACGTCTGTGAAATGAAAATTGTGAAATGTTACTTCCAAGATAAGGACTTTCGAGTTATATTCAGTGAAAAATTAAAGTTCAATATTAAAATTATTTTGTCAAAAATACATTTAGAAGTTTACTCAAAATTTAAATATAAATATGAATGAAAATGTTAGGAAATTTGCTACATTTCCAAATATTTATTACTTTATGACCATAAACTGTACCTTTTCCTGAGCATGACCTATATAATGGCAAAAACTATACTCGAAATTCAGAAAGAGCAAATTATGAAGCTTTAATTCATTTTTAATTACTTAATTGCATTCTGCAATGTTTTTGAAAGTGCTTTGTTTAAAATGTGATTCGATTAAATCACACAGTTGATCGCATATCTAGAGAGTAGTAAAAAAATGGTGTTTTTATAGGGGAAAAAATACTCAGCACGACATCCTCGGAAATTGACACGACATAAGAACTATTGAGAAACCGCGATGCAGTAAGAAAATGGCGCAAATTTCAAACATACCTAAGGTGTTTAAATAGCAATAAATTAAAAATACACATTTACTATTACCTATTATGAAGATACTTGCGAAACAACGGCGAAAAATAACTTTTCTTCTTATCTCTACACGAAATATGGACAAGCAGTAAAACTTCGGAAAACGGGATTCATGAAGAAGAGAAAACTTTCACTTTAGACAGGCACAAATGGTATAAATCTATGGAATTTCTTCCGTTGAGACCATAAGGACCTATTTCTATTTGAGGCAGGATTATGTTACAGACAAGTTTTGGTTTCACAGGTTTAACTAACTGTATTAGCTGCTTAACTTATAACTATAAGAGAGGTGATTTATTCAACACAAAGTCAAAACTAATGTGGATCGAGGAGGAAATATGCCTGGGAAACCATAGAAGAAAGCTCGCCAAAAGAAGATCTGAAACATCACAAAATACAAATAACGAACTTAGGCAAAAATAGCACGGAATTGGACAACCCAAAAGAAAGATGTATTCATTAATGTTATGCTCTTTGCTTTTAGTAGGCCCGCTTTACCATTAGTTTACCGAACAGGGGCGTCAGAACAGTATTTGGTTGAAGACGTTTACAAGATTAATACACTGTCCAAATTAGGTTTGAAGTAGTTCAATATTTCGGACAATATCGTGCTGATAAATTTTGACATGTATTGCTTTTGTGTGTCTCTGTGAACAAACTATAAAACTTACATACTTAAATAAGGATTTCATATTCAAGATACTTGCAAGATCAATACGCTGCTCTAAATAGGTTCAATAGAGGACGTTAAATTATTTCATATTAAAAATAACAAAAACGAAAAATCATGCGTCTAACATAGATTATGTAACACTTTTCTGCACATCCTGAATACTCTGACTAAACTTCACAGGTTAAAGTGAAAGACATGGGTGATCTATATAGGTACGACCAAACTCGATTCTCCCCCTTTCTTATCGGTAATCGAGTTTGGCCGTGATATGGGTGAATGTCAAAAGATATGGAAATTGAAAGCTGCACAATTAAATTCCTATTAAAGGTTACATTAATGCAATTTATTTTTGGTACATTCTAATAAAAAATATCCTAGAAATATTTTCAAAAGACATTAAATTTCTGATAACATAAATAAAAAAACTAAAAGACTTACAATTTCATATTGTCATTTTCCTGGCATGTATATGATACAGTGATGTTTGCAAAGTAAAGTGCCTTCTGCTATACTGTATAAATATGTTTTTCTAGCTTCCTTAATTTCTAATTAGTATTTGTACTTCATAAAACAAATATATGAGGAATGTAACAAATTCTGTATTTTATAAATAATTTTTCATAGTTAAAATATGATTTGTCACTGAAAATGAATGTCATTTTCCTGGCCTGCATTTTAATTTTTTATTATGTATAAATATGGCGTTACAGAGTAATTCTTCTTATTTTTGACATAGTTCAAGTCAGAAGTAATAAAATCAAAGCTCCAGTAAGATATTTTAGATATTTCTTTGAAAATAACATGATTAAAGTATTTGTAAAAATTGAGTAGACTTTAATTATTTTCCTGGCTTCTATAAATTAATAAATAACGCTGAACATTACATGGATTTTGAGCTACTATATTGAAAACATGTTTCTTTAAACAAAATTAAAATGTTAGACCTAAAAGAAAAAAAAACTTAAGAATGTAAAAAATGTTTTAGAATGAAATTGTCATTATCCTGGCATACATATGACAAGAAATGACAAATATATATAAAAATTAGCTTATTATTTAAGTTCCTCAAAATTTAGCAATTTTATATGGCAAATCCTCTATTCTCTGATGAAAATAAATTTACCTCTTGAAATTTTGAATTTTTTTCAATGGATATTTTCATATCTCAGATGATCAAATTCTGATATTTTGTGATATTCACCCTTATACACAATTTGAAAAAAGTAAAGCGCATTTGAAAATTCAATTTTTAGGTGCATTCGTAATTATGTAAATATGTATTACCTATAGTCGTCATTCAGTCCGTTCGTTTGTCTGTCTGATATCACAGAGCAAAAACTACACATCCGAATTTTTTGAAATTTAAAATGTAGAATTGTTGTACAATTTTGTCGAGTCATTTCAAATTTCATGAAAATCTGATGAATAATTTAATTACAGGGCCAATCAAAATTATTCCGTAACATTGTGGTCACTGGGAAACATAGTTTCAAGTGCATTTAATGATGTTACAAATATGATAATTATGTTTGATAATTATGTTCAAAAATTATTTTAACTTTTAAAACCGATTTAAATCGGTTCTGAAATTGAAACTATCATAATATAAAAAATACATAAGCAAAACCGAAAAAGTGAAAACTATGCCAGTTGTAGATCGTCCTCAGCTATCCTATGCAAGAAAAGAAAAGAAAAAAAAATCATGTAAAAAATATTAAAATTTGAGTGAGATATTTGAAAAGAACGCTTCCGTAGACTTTACATTATCATCTGGGTCTTTTTCAGTGACTATTTTGGGTCCTTAAATTTTAGGTGAAAAAATTCGTAGTTTCAACCTTTCGTTAGCACATTTAAGCTTTTCAAGCAGATATTGTCTGATCAACCAGTAGGGAAAAAAAAACCCACCACCCATGAAAAAATTCGTAGTTGCAACCTATAAAATATTTAAATGAAATACATATTTCTTGCTGAGAAATTACTCTCAAATTAGTTTGGAGATAAACTTTATTAAATTATTTAAGCATGCGACCGGCATCGTTAATTTTAAACTTGCTTACATGATGAGTTGATTTGTACAGTTACTTGTTTGAGGAGTTGAGTTGTACAGTTACTTATTCAGTTAACAGTTAGTAAGAATTAAATTATGCTTTAAATAAATGTAATAATATAATATGAAAATTCATAATATAGGATATTACACAAACCTGATTCCACATAACGCGATTTTGAAAAATCGGCACAAAACTGAGAGATGAGTACTTAAGCAAAAATTTTTAAATTAGAATAATTTTATATTATTTATTTATCTTATTATTATTATTTTTTTATTGAACAAAATTGCATGCAGATATCCCCTATAAACATGTGTCGTGGCGCATAGAAAATCTTAGAGTATTAGGGGCCCTCTACCCCCTACGCTCGTCAACCCCCATTAAGAAGCCTCAAATTTTAAAATCACGTTTATTTGATCGGCTTTTAAAAGACTGCGAAACATTGAACTATATATATATAAAGTGGCGATTTCCCTGTAAACGGGTTTCCTTTCATTTCCCTTTGATTGAGGGAATTTTAAGGTCTAATCAGCGCTGTTAAACATCTTCTGTCTAAAATAAAAACATATGACGGAACGCAATTTTCACCTTATTTTTAATACAAAGTATATAAAATGAACTTTAGCCTGATTAAGGCTTGAAAGTACTAAGATGTTTTTAAATAAAATCAACTACAATTGAGTCTTTCTATAACGAAACTTCATACATCGAATTTCTCTATATAACGAATTTTTAGCAGGAACGGTAGCCTTTTTTCATGATTACATTAAAAACAGTCTCTAGCGAAATATCTATCTCCATATAACGAATTTTTTCATAAAATATTCTTTATTTATTCAGTTTTAAAAAAGCTTCGAAATCACATGGAATCAAGTTTCCATCACTTATTTTTGATTTATCATTCAAGACTGAGTTTTCTATATTACTTCTCTACCTTGAATCTCCTTGATCTTTAAGTCCAACGAATTCATTCCACCGCCCCCCTCCCACACATCTTTTAACATCCTTCGAGAAACAGTGTAATTTAATTGTTACACATATAAAACCTGGATCAATGTGGTAATTGAAGTCAGTGTTCTTTCAGAGGGTGACTTGGACCGGGAGTGAATGCCAATTCACTCCCGGAGCAATGAGATCACTCCCGAAAATTTGAGATGTTGTGTTTCAATGGCAAAAAAATTAACGTACGTTTTTCTTGTGTGAATTTTATTAAGCTTTTCAATAAATGTTTATTCTATTTTTTGAAACTGTTCAAATAATTAAGAAATAGGATATTACGTTAATATTTATAGTTAAATACTTCAAATTTTTAATTAAACGTATAAAAAATAATACTTGTTTAAAATTTGCACATTAAACAGAAATTTTAATGGCTTTCTCTATTCAACGAGTTTCTCTATATAACGAATTTTTTACTGGAACAATGGATTTCGTTATATAGAGACTCGACTGTATTAACATCTCTATTTAATTATTTTAATCACCTTTAAAGTAAACCTGAAAATTTTAAAGTCTAGCTATTTACATGTTTGATCAAACAAGATAAGTTAAACAGTGAAATTCACAGAGTCGTTTTCTCCTGGTATTTTTTGAACTACGGTATAATTTTTTTAATAAGGCATTTTAAAAGTATCTTTTAAATCTGATGTAATTTTCATAAAATTTTTCTTTCTCTTTTTAAAATTCACGTGAAAATACTTTCGTTGTTTGAAAAAAAATATTATTTGTGCCGTCTTAGAATTCACAACAATAGTTAAAAAGATCGTATGAAAATATGAAATAAATGTCTTATCTACTTTTTTTTAGCATCCGATGCTATTTCTTTCAGACAAGCTAAAAATGTCGTGTCATCAGCCCTGAATTTTCTAGTCAACCGATTTTGATAATTATTTTTTTAAATGAAAGCTATTTATTTGTAGTTGTGCCCATTTTAATTATTTTTTAATTTATTTCCATTTTTATATTTTATTTTTAATTTTAAAAGCTTTTTCATGACATTTCTTCAAAATGGTGGCAACACAGTTTAGCTTTTCTCTCGATAATAAAAATTTATTTTCTAAAATGATTGCGTATAATTATGCACTAATTGAGTTAAAAAAATATATTTACTGAGAAATAATATTAAAAATGTAAATAAAATGACAGAAAATAATTTATGATAAAAATTAATGTCTAAATCAAAATAAGAGAAATTTCAAATGAGGAAAATTATGTCATTCAGCAACCAGATAAATGGGAATTACAATTATTATTATTATGGATGCCTTTTTCATAAACAGTAACTTTTAAAGAACATTTGAAGAGAAAATGACGTCACTATTTAAAACATCGTATTTTTACTCATAACGATATTAGGTACTACTCTGTTATCCCGTCGACCAATTTCGCCAAATTATACAAATCGCTAAATTAATAGCCAAATTATACATATTGACATAATTTTTATTTTAAATAACGAAAAAATAAATAATTAGTAGAATATTAATAAAAATATTAATAAAAAGTCGAAATAAAAATCACTTAATGACATTTTAAACACATGAATCGTATTTAATGTCATTGAATGTGACATTCACGATCATCCATTATTGGCATTTAATCTTATAGTTTGGCGATAATTTTTTGGTCGATGGGATAACCTAGTAGTACCCGATAATACTTTTTTTTTTTTTTTTTTTTTTTTTTTTTTTTTTTATATATAAAGCTATTTTTCTGTGAGTGCATATAAAATAAAATTTCTGGATTTCGCCGGCACTCATGTTACAATTTTAACCCTTTCAGGGGCAAGGTATTTCTGCTCCGAAAATGTTCAAATAATTGATTCACACCACAATTTAAGAACAGACTTATGTGAAAATTATCAAGAGTTGTTTTTCGCGCATATTATAAAATGGAAATTGTACTAAAATTTTACTGGTGCCAGTTCGAAATTGGAACAGTAATATTAAGTGTTTGCAGACTGCAAACACCGCCCCTGAAAGAGTTAACTGTAGATGTGCGAATATTAACATGCAAAATTGTAACTGGCAAATTTGACATTTACTTTGTAAATATATTTATTATATATTGATTCATAAATGTAATTATTTTTGCTTTTGTTTAAACCAAATCGATTGGGTCTTTTAAACATTTCATTCGTCGAATTCGACGGGATTCCATTCGTTTTATTGTTAAATTGCATTTCCTTTTACTCAGGGTCTATAAAAAAGCGTTTAAACTAAAGAAAAAATCCGTTTTTGATGAATCTAGTCAATGAAGAAGTAGCACGTCAAATTGTATCGCTATATTATTCCGCAATTCCAATGTCTCAGAGAGAAATTGTTATTCAATTGGGTATTTCACGCCGTTCTGTTTGCTATTATATTGATAAACACAAGAAAAATGAAGTTAGTTCATTGCAATCTAAACGGGGTCGCCCTTCTAAAAAACCTCTACCGATTTTTTTTTTCTAATCGGAGACGAAACTGAATTCTGCAATGGTAGAATCTACATTCATCTTTTTTTTTTTTTTTTTTTTTTTTTTTTTTTTTTTTTTTTTTAACTGCTCTGCGATGTTACTTGGTCATTTTAAATATAACAATTTTTTTTACTTGCTGCTTTAACACATATTCATGAATTTAATTATTATTTACTATAAAAGTTTTCTTTCTCTTTTTGAAATTCACGTGAAGATATATTTGTTGATTTCAAATACGTCATTACAGTAGAAAAATAATATTCTTAAAAATAATAGTATAAAATTTTCCTATCTTTCTTGAGGGTTCTTGAGGGATGTACGGTGGGCAAAATCGTAATTCTTGGCCATCTTCAAAAACAGAAAATCCACAGCAAAAATAAAACAAAACGTAAACACACAAAAAAAAGTTGATTATTTACACACGCGCGCAGATATTACATGTTTCTTGATCATTATTCTTAATATGACTACATCGAAATCTGAAAGGTACAAAAAAAACATTAATTAAAAAGATCGTAAAATAACCAATCAGCTTTTAGTTTGCACAAGAAAGAAAAAAAAATAAATAAAAGAATGTTCTCAAAATGAGCGGCTGCTGGCGCCAGTGAGTCTTCGTGAAGAGTGTTTTCACACTCCCTACCTTGAGTTCATTAGGGGACAGAACTCAATCACTGTAGTTGGAGTCTTTCGGGCGGCCGTACAATTCGACCACGGCGAGTAGTCAAACGCTTTTGCAGTACTGCATCACTTTGATTACCGGCGATTCCATTCACCTCCAAAGAACAAAGTTTCTTAATGGGACGAATTAGCATTCCAGTTGCAGTCTTCAACTTTACTACGCGCACAACGCCATCTTGACTGGGTATAAGTTCGATAACTCTACCAAGAGGCCAGTTTATTCGGCTAGAATTTTCCGTCCAGTTCAGCACAACATCTCCTACACACAAAGATCTTGATTTTTTCCCACTAAAGACCGAACATTTTAATGTGCCGAGGTATTCGCTTCTAAATCTTGATTTTAAATCATTTCTAATTTTCATTCTATAATGGTATCGTTTATTCATTTCTTTGTGGTCTAGAAATTCTAATTCAGGCATACCTATTTTAGTATATTTTCCTGTAAGAACATTGAAGGAGTTATAACTTGAAGATCTTCATTATTATCTGTAACATACGTCAAGGGGCGGGCATTTATAATACTTTCACAATCGCAGATAACGGTATGTAGTTCTTCAAAATTTAAAGACGACTTGCCCAATACCCTTCTCAAGATTCGTTTCAGGATTCCAACAAGCCTTTCCCAAAATCCACCCCACCAAGGTGCAGAAGGGGGAATAAATTTCCAGTCTATACGGGAAAACGCAGTAACCGCTTTTACTTTTTCATAGTCAATTGTTTTCAATAAATTGTGGCAGCCAGTAAAGTTTGTGCCGTTATCTGAATATATTATTGCAGGACGACCTCGTCTAGAAATAAAGCGTTTCAGTCCTAAGATAAAACTTTCGGTTGAAAGAGCTGTCAATAGCTCGAAATGCACAGCTCTAAAAACTGCACACGTGACTATCAAAGACCAGACTTTACATTGATTTTTCAAATAAAGAGGCCCGCACAGATCGATTCCTATTATTTCGAAAATCGCGGCTTTTCTTGATCGATCAAGAGGTAAGACACTTTCTACTACATCAGGTGGTTTTGCTGAGTGTCTTTTACAAATGATACATTTGCCGATTACCTTTTTGATTGTTTTCCGACTCTTCAGCACCCAGTAATTTTCTCGTAACGCAGTCATCAACAAGGGTACGCCACAATGACCGAATTCTAAATGTTTCGAAAATATAATCTGTTCTACGACGTAATGATTTGAAGGGAGTAAGATAGGTAATCTAAAATTAAATTCATCTTCTCGTTGAAATATATTCGTTTTTACGCGTATGATTCCTTCCGAATCTGTAAAAATATTCAGGCATTTCAGTCTTTGATTATGTTCATTCACAAAGGATTCTTTTTGCACAAGTTTTAATAATACTGTTTCTGCCGCTTTTAATTCGTTGTGTGTTAATTGACCGAATATTCTGTCGGTACTACCCCTTTTCGAATTTTGGTAAAATCGCAAAATCCAACCAGTAACTCGCAAAATTTTATTGTAAGAAGAATAGCGATTATAAAATTGTGCCTCATCACTCTCTATATTAGGAGCGGTCACAATAGTTTTTCTTTTTTCAGAATTCACTATATCCATATTAGGAAAAATATTAGTACTAGGCCAATTTTCCTTTGATTCTGAAAGCCATGATGGCCCTAACCACTGAGATTTAATAAGGGATTTTGCACAACAACCGCGTGACGGTAAATCTGCTGGATTCATATGTCCAGGTACGAAATTCCATGAAGTGTTGGGGGTAAGCTTTCGAATTTCTCTAACTCTATTTTCTACAAATGTAGCCCAAGGACCTTCCCGTTTTATCCAGTATAACACGTCCTTTGAATCTGACCAATAAAAAGTATCAACATTTTCTAATTTCAAATCGTTTTTAATACTATTAGACAATCTAGCTCCAATACAACAGGCCAATAACTCAAGGCGTGGAATGGAAATGTCCTTCAGAGGAGCTACTCTAGAACGAGCCTGAATAAGTTGACAAGTTACACGATTTTCTACTTCATTTCTTAGATAAATGCGTCTAGCGTAAGAAAATTTACTAGCGTCGCAGAAAATATGTAAAGATAAGTTTCCCTCTTTTAGAGATAAGTTAGACAATCTTCGCGGGATCTCAAGATTTCCCAAATCATTAATTTCCTTAGTCCATTTTCTAAATTCTTTAACTATCTCATCGGGCAGCTTGGAGTCCCATGACGCCTTTATTTTCCAGCATTTCTGTAAAAGTAATTTTGGAATTAAGGTCACGGGGCAAGTGAAACCGATGGGATCGAATATTTTATGAGTTAAGGACAAAATTGTTCTTTTAGTGATGCACTCATTTTCCAATTTAAAATTCCGAAAATCACACGATAATGTATCACTCTTGGTGTCCCACATTAAACCAAGTAAGGGAATTTTATCCTCAGCCGCATCACTCAAATGACCCTTTTCATTAAAGCCTAATCCAATTTCTTCGCACCGATTATGACATCAACCACGAAGATCAAATTGTGCCGAAGCTAAGAGTTTCCGTGCTTCATTGCGAAAATATTCTAACTCTTCTACACTAGCTACACAGTTATCTTCATAGAAAGATTCTTTAAGTTTTAGCAACATCTTTAATGTTCTCAGGTGCTTCATCTAAGTGACGTGTTAGAGTAGCGGCCAAAAGGAAGGGGCTACAACTGATCCAAAGACAACCCGACAATGTCTATAAATTTCAAGGTTTTCTGAATTCCCATCTCTCCACCAGAAAAAACGTAAATAATCTCTATCATTTTCATTTAGTGATATCTGTAAAAAAGCTTTACGAATATCTGCTACAATACCTATCTTTCCCACTCTAAATCGATTTAGAACAGAAGGAATTAGTTCAATTAAATTAGGTCCCTTCTCTATACAATCATTTATGGAAACAGAACCCTTAACATGTGCTGATCCATCAAATACTGGCCTAATTTTGGTCGTAGAATTAGGTTTTATTACAGCTCTATGAGGGAGATAATGGACTTTGGTGTTAAGTTTTTCCTCTCCTTTCACTCTTTCAATAATCCCTTCCGTTTCCCACTCATTTAAAACTGCTTCGTAATCTTTCAACAAACCGCAATTTTGGAGATTCTTAATATTATTTTGCAGGCGTTTTATCGCTAAATCTTTATTACTTGGAATGGGAGGATGCTCACTTAACCAGGGAAGACAAACTTTGTACCTACCATCAGTTTCGCGTCTTACGGTTTCTTTAAAATGCTCCAAAACTAATTTCTGGACTTCTTCCTTAGTTTGTTTTTCCGCCGGATCTACTATGCCTAAAGAATCTAAATTCCACAAATCTGTAATTTTGGCATCGTTTACATATAATGAAAGGACCAAAAGAGAACTATCCCTTTCATTTCCGCCAATTTTGCCCATAGTAGTCCAACCCAGTTTTGTTTGCATCGCAACCAAACCACAAGATAAATTTTCTATTTTTCCTGTAAACAGTTCTCCCACAACATCTGCTCCCAAAAGTACATGTATTTCATTTAAATTTCTTTCATATAAACAATTTTTACCTTCAGGGCAGATATCGCTCAAAAATATTTTTTTTTCCTTTCAATTCCGCAATACAACGAATGTCTCTAATTTTGGGTACATTAGCACAAATTTTTTCTTGTTCCATTACCTCAATTTTAATCTTTTTACCTCCCCTTAAACCCCTTAAATTAACAGAATAACAGTTATATGATCTACCGTTGTTTCGGTACCTCCAAACAACCCGTGAGTAATTCTGACCTTTCTTAAACTTTTTAATTCCATGTTATTGGCTACGAACTTTGAAATATACGACTTAGAAGACGCCGTATCTAACAATGCGCGTACTATATATTCACAACCATTATTTCTTACATAAACATATAAAGTTTGTAAATAAACTTCTTTCGGCAAGTTTTCATTCGCAAAAAGGGCAGTATCCGACACTTCGGTCTGTTGTTTAGATTTTTCCTTTTTTACGTTTCTATAACAAAATAATGTGTTATGATTCCCGTTGCAAATCCGGCATTTTATATTTTTTTTGCAAAAACGCGATAAATGTTTTTTCATTTCTAGGCACTTAAAACATGCTCCTTTTTTCATTAGAATGTTCTTAATTTCATCAATAGATAACTCATTAGTTCTATCGCAATCAACCGATGAGTGATGAAATGATTCACAAAAAACGCAGTTTATTACGTTTAAATTCTCTTTTTTGTTCGTTGACACTAAATCATTAGCTGTTGGATAATTTTTTTGTTTATAGTTATTTCGAAACGAATTAAAGTTTTTCATTTCAGGAGGAATAAACATTTTCCTTTCTTCGTTAATTGGGTTTATTACTAGATTAGCCTTTTCTCTTGCTTTTAAACAAGTAGATAAAAAATTCATTAGTTCTTCAATTTCATAAAATCCTTTTTCATTATCGGACTTGTTAAGTTCTATTAACAAATCTTTCGGAATTGTTTTCAAAATGGTTGTACGTAATACACTTGAAATGTTATTTAAATCTGTTCCTAAGCTTTGCAAACTTCTCAGTTCTACTGATAATTTATCAAAATATTGTCGGAAAGCATATATATAATTCGAAGTTATCAACGGCTTGATAGCTAAAAGATTACTAATATGATTGTGTATTAATAATTGTTTATTAGCAAACCTACTTTTCAGCAATTCTATAGCCGCATCGTAATTTTTTTCGGAAACAGGAAAACCTTCAATTGTGTTTAAAGCGGTCGATCTTAATTGCGATCTTAAATAATTAAATTTATCAACTTTATTTAACGACTTATTATCATGAATGGCCGATTCAAAACTGCTCCAAAAGGAAAGCCATTCATTTATATTTCCATCAAATATTGGTATATGCAATTTCGGTAACTTAACTTTTACAGAATTATCCACTTTTTCATTAAATGCACTGTCTGAAAATTGTTCTTTGTTACTTTCTTGTTTTGATTTTAAATTTAAAAATCCGGCATTTAATTCTCTAATTTTCTGATTTGCGCGTGACTTCCATAATATTACATTTTCGCTATACTTTTCAGCGGCTTCTAATTCTTTCTCTAAATCATCGGGATTGACTAATAATTCAATTGAATTATCTGTTGTCTTAAGTGACTTAGATTTGTCGGTCAATGTTTCAACATGTTCTTGCAGTTCTTCAATAGACACATCGTCTGATTTTATGGAAGTTTCGATTTTATTTAGAATTTTCGTAACAGCCGATCGAAAAATCGTTCTTCTTTTTTTAAGCGTTTCTAAATTTTCAGTCATTTTTTTTCTTTTTCTCTACTTAATTAGTTAATTTCGAAATTCAAATTCTTAATTATTTCAAAATATATTACCACCGTACATCCCGCGGCAGGGATTCCATGTTGATTTCAAATAAGTCATTACAGTAGAAAAATAATATTCTTAAAAATAATAGTATAAAATTTTCCTACCTTTCTTGAGGGTTCTTGAGGGATGTACGGTGGGCAAAATCGTAATTCTTGGCCATCTTCAAGAACAGAAAATCCACAGCAAAAATAAGACAAAACGTAAACACACAAAAAAAAGTTGATTATTTACACACGCGCGCAGATATTACATGTTTCTTGATCATTATTCTTAATATGACTACATCGAAATCTGAAAGGTACAAAAAAAAAACATTAATTAAAAAGATCGTAAAATAACCAATCAGCTTTTAGTTTGCACAAGAAAGAAAAAAAAAATAAATAAAAGAATGTTCTCAAAATGAGCGGCTGCTGGCGCCAGTGAGTCTTCGTGAAGAGTGTTTTCACAATATTTTTATTTCTAAAAAGAAAATATTTTTCTAGTTTCCGCATTAATTTTCACGCATAATGATTCACGTATTTTTATGAATTTATTATTTTAATACTTTGTTTCTCTTTTAATATTAACTTGTAAATATATATTTATGATATAATTTTGAATATTTTCCGATTTTAACTCGTAATTTATAAATTCCCATTTAAAAGTTTTTTTTTTCTGCTTGTGATAGTCGGGAATAAATATATATATTTTTTTAATTTGAAGAAAATATTATTTTTTGATCATTTAGCAACAGTTTTAAATAATAACTTTTTCTAAAATATGTAAAAAATGTCTCTCAAAATGATGAAAATTTTGAATTTAAAATGGAAACAAATCCTCTAAAAATAAGTCCAAAAAAAAAAGTAGTCTGCACACCGGGGACTTCCAATATATAAAATGTTTTAATTTTTTTTTTTAAAATTCGTATGTAAAGTTTTTGCTGCTATAAAGCTTTTTTAATAGAACAATTTTGACACCCTTTACCATTAAATATCTCTAAAAATAATTTTCGAGTTTGAAAACTACATATATCAGCATGTTTCTCAAACATTTCTCTATAATACTATCTACTTTTCTATATTTGAGTACCGTAGTTTTCTTAATATTAGAAAAGAAATAACCTAGGTCACAAAAAAGTCATTGTCAGCAGCAGTGACAGCGTAAGTTGCCTTTTTTAGGATAAAGAGATATAGTTTTAAAATGCATAATGTATTACTATCGCCATTCAATGAAGGATGAATTGTCCTCTATTCGTCACCTGAGAATAATAAGGTTCTATCTGTGTTTTTGAAAAAAAAAAATTACTTATCAATATAAAAAGGTTAGTATCTATGAAGGCATTTTTGCATCAAAATGATGTTATATATAAATTACATATGAC
>OZ025298.1:247336084-247386084 GCA_964019185.1 Maratus speculifer
ATTACAATTATATATTGACATTATTTTAATCCAGAAATATCTTCATAGACGCAAATAGAACATTTATATATCGGTAAGTCATTTTTTTTTTCAAAAACACAGATAGAACCTTATTATTCTCAGGTGACGTATTGTCTATACTGTTTAAACCTTTCCAACCAGCAGGATATCTTATTCGCGTATTCTTAAGTTATACCTAAACAATTCTGATCGCATGCATGAGATCCTGTTGTTCACTTTCCATGAAGTGCTCTGATTACGGAAATATGTAAACAAAATTTTCGTCACGAAATTTTTCACGGTCGCTCTCCAAAGAATTAATTGCACGCAGAGCCAACGAAAACGGGGCATTGTCGACACCACCCAAGCAGTCCGATATCGACAGCGCGATTGTCATGCCGAAAGAATATATAAAATGAATCCGCAGTCAAAATGTTTGAGTTGTTCTTCAGAAAAAGTCTTAGCATGAGGACGTTTTTGGTAATGTGTAGCTTTTTACACTTTTCTATTTATGCATTGCTGTCGAGTTTTACGCTTTTTTCCTACTACTACCTTTAGACGAAGAAATTTCTTCTTATTTCATCATCAAAAACATAGGATTAAATAAGGCAAAATTTTCTGTTTAAAGTGAGTGGTGGGAAAAAAGAGCAAAAATTGGCAGCTATTTTTATGTATGTAAAGATAGAATTTTATATTTGATTTTTCACTCACTTTCTGATATATTGAATTATAAAAAATATGCACACAGTGTTTCGATAGCACGTAGTAATCAGATGTGTTTTCGATAACAATACTGCATGTTAATACTTTAGAACTTAATTATAAAAAATTAATTAAATCAATTTAAAGAATTTTTTTATTTTAGCAACGCAGGTGATAAATTACCAAATATTCCTTATGGTTACAACTTTTTAAGAGTTACATAAACGATAGATTTAACTATATGCTAAAATGTTCCAACTGGCTGTGAAATTGCAACGATGAAGTATTTTAAGCACTAAAAATTACAAAATAAATAATCAAATAAAATAAAACAAAGACTAAAGTAATTGCAAGCGTAATTTCACTCATGAAAATTAAGTGGAAAACTAAAAAAAAAAAAAAAAAAAAAAAAAAAAAAAAAAATGTATATGTGTTTACCGATGCTGGGTTTATTTGTGTCTCTTGTTACGCCTCAGGATTGTGTGCTCATATGAAGACTATTCCATCTTGTGCTGCAGTGCAGCCTTACCAACATATGGGAGTGAAAAATGACATCATCCTCGTAACTTAAGGGTGTGCTCAACTGCTTTGCTCAACAAACACAAAACGTCTTGACACATTTTCAAATTCATTTTTTAATGGAAAAATATAAAATCGTAAAACCTGACCATGGAAGCGATTTCGAATCTAACCTAGTTTTCCATTTTTTGATCAATAAATTACATAATGAGTTATAAGCATTTTCGATCACGTGATCACGGCTTTTTCTCCCTTTCATCGACTGGTTTTTCTGCTTTCGTCAGGAAATGTGATTCAAAACATCAACTTTGATGGCTTGTTCTGAAAAAAAAGGGGGGGGGGGTATGAGTGCGATTAGATAATTTTTGAACAACAACATCTGCTAGTTTCCTGCATTTCCGAAAAAAAAATTAAAACTTATGTCACAAAATTGCACTTTTTTATTTACGAACATCCTTAAATGGTAGAGCACTTGGAGCACAGTTCTAAGGGTTCCGGGTTAGGTTCCCCGGCTTGGACTTTTTTCACCCTGTTGGTTCTACAGTTAGTTAGCAAGTGATAAATCACGCATTAAAAATTCAAAGTAAAAAACAGTATACATTTTTTTTATCATTTACTGACTTAATATTAATTAAATTGTGAATATAAACTGAGAAAATAATTCGGAAATTCTGAATAATTCGTTTAAATAATACTTTTTTTACCTTTCCAGTTAGAAGCATAGCAAAATTGTAGTTTTAAAAAATACATTCACCCTTTCACGCTTTCTATCTAGCGTAAATCAAAGCGATGAATTTTCAATAACCGGGTTTTTAATCAAAATTAGTGCATTGTAAAGAAAAGTTTTCGAAACTACATGAATTTACAGTCAAAAATTTGGAATAATTTTTACGATGAACATTAAATGCTTATCAAAGAATTTTTTTTATTATTTTTATTTTTATCATTATCTTTTTTATTCTGCGGTTCTTCAAACTAGAAAAAAAAAAAAAAAAAAAAAAAAGTAGTTTAACAGATTACAACAACCATTTGAAAAATGTTTTTTTCAAACACTAAAATTTAAGAATTATAAATAAATTCTATATTTAAAAAAATCTTCATTACAATCAATTAGTTCAACATTATATTGTTTCCTTTTTCGTGATCGTCGCACATTTCGTAATCGGTGAGATTGATAATCAGACCTCGTTTTTTTGCTTTAAGAGCCCTTATTTTGAAAATCAGACTAAGTGTGATAGTTGTATTTTTTGATTTGCTTGATTTTTTTACATGTTGAAGTAGATCTTATTTAATTAATAGTGTGCAATTTTGAAGCCCTGAAAATATTTCCTCTTTCCTATTGAAAATATTAAAGTTCGAGGCAGTGAATGCCATTTTTATAAAAAATGAAATCCTAATATGTTTGGAGTGGCTACAACATCCCAAAATTCTTTTGGCATAAACTTAAAGTATAACACTATCTGCTTATTAAAATTTATTTGTTTCCATGGGGCATTGTTATTTTACATTGTTATGTTGCCACAAAGTACAGTCAAAATGACGTTTTTGTCCATTTACCGCTCTTAATATTTTATTTAAGCTATAATATCCCAAAGTTTTTCTTATAGAATATGAAAGTGCACTATTAGGACAAGCTAAATAATATAGTACTGCACGCAGATATTATTGCTGTTAGTAACTATAACCTGTTAAATATTCAAAATTTCCAAAATCTGCAATATTCAAAGTAGTTTATTTCAAAAAAGCGCCACAGTTGGACGAAAAAAAGTATGCCACGCAATAGTTTAACATATGTACAAAAACATGGAAAAGAAAAGGAAGTGGGGCCTCGTGATATTTTTTATTAAAAAAATGACAAAATTTATAAGAAAAACAATGTCTATCATCATATTTTTTCCCTAAGAAAAAATGAAACAACCCGTTTCTCTTTCGTCTTTCTATTATTTTTCCCTATGACTAAATGAAAATCCCTTTTTTGTCGCCTCTTCCGAAAGAGAAACGGGTTGTTTCATTTTCTCTTAGGGAAAAAATATGATGATAGACATTGTTTTTCTTATAAATTTTGTCATTTTTTAAATAAAAAATATCACGAGGCCCCACTTCTTTTTTTTTCCATGTTTTTGTACATATGTTCAACTATTGCGTGGCACATTTTTTTTCATCCAATTGTGACGCTTTTTTGAAATAAACTGAATATTGCAGATTTTAGAAATTTTGAACATTTAACAGGTTATAGCTACTAACAGCAACAATATCTGCGTGCAGTACTATATTATTTAGCTTGTCCTAGTAGTGCACTTTCATATTCTGTAAGAAAAACTTTGTGTATCATAGCTTAAATAAGATATTAAGAGCGGAAAATGAACAAAAACGTCATTTTGACTGTACTTTGTGGCAACATAACAATGTAAAATAACAATGCCCCATTGAAACAAATAAATTTTAATAAGCAGGTAGTGTTATATTACAAGTTTATGCCAAAGGAATTTTAGGATGTTGTTGCTTGCCAGAGATATACCACTCCAAACATATTGGGATTTCATTTTTCATAAAAATGGCATTCACGAACGTGAACTTTGGTATTTTCTATAGGGAAGAGAAAAATTTTTCAGGGCTTCAAAATTGCAGATTAATCATTGAATATGATTTACTTCAAAATAAAAAAAATTCAAGGAAATTAAAAATACAACTATAAAAACATCACTTTTTTTGTCTGAATTTCAAAATAAGGGCTCTTAAAAGACGATCTTTCATGTAACGTCTTTCTTTGGATTCTTTTTTTCCATATCTAATAATTTGCGTCTACCCATTTTGTAACTTTTTTATTTTCTTGTTTATTAGCAACGGCATTTCCCCCCTCCCCTACTCAAATAAAAATTCTTCTAAATGTAAATAGTTTCGTAAAATAATAATAATAATAATAAACATAATTTTTATGAGGATCAAAACATGGCTTACGTAATAACAGAGTCACATTATGTACGCCAGGGATTAAACATTAATATTCCTGGACCAATCATAAACAAATTGTAAATGAAATTTCTATTTTACAATTTTCGGTACTGCAAATTTTTAAACTTCTAAACATAGCACATTTTCAATTTTTACACTGTCGTATTAGAGAACAAGTTGGAAATTACACGTAAAGCTTAGTAAATGAGGTACTTTTGTTCTATAACGAAGTTTCAAAAATATTCAGATCTTGCTGTTATAGTATAGAGTACTTCGAATACAGTATAGTGGTAGAAATCTTTTGTATGTTCCTGTAAATACTGTCTACTTTCTATTATACTGCTAGTAATTTGCATTAAACCTGAGCAATGTATATCAATTTCATAAAATATGAACAGTTTAATATAATTAAAACACTCCGAAAACAATGTTTCGTTAGAGCATGTTGTGGATTACTTTTGTGTAGTCTTGTAAATTAATAATAACTATTCTTTGAATTACAGATTCTGCAGAATGCATACTTTAGTATATACGTCATAGATTCATCTCAATTCTAATATATTCGAAAAAATGTAACATCTTTAAAATGTATTTGAAGTTATTTTTTCCTGTAGACCGTAAATTAATGGAATACTTTTGATTGTCCCTGTTATTAAACTAAACATCCGATTCTAATAAAATTTGAAAAAATGAATGTTACAATTTGAATGTTACAATTATAAATTTTTAATCTCAAACGATTTGGTCGGATAGTTTTTACTCTGCTATAAGCGGACAGACAAACGGACGGACAGATTGAACGACGACTATGTCAAGTGGTACGTATTTATATAACTACGAACGCCCCCTAAAAATATTCAGATCTTGGTGTAACAGAATACAGTTTTCCGGATACACTATAGTGGCTGAAATATTTTGAGTGTCCCTGTAATTGTTATCTGCTTTCTATTCTACAGGAAAAAACTTGTAGTTACCCGCTGCAACGTATATCAATTTCACAAATTTTTAAATAGTTTAATAGAATTAAAACGCGCGCCAAACAATGTTCTCCCTATACCATTATGTAATGAAATACTTTTGTGTGACCTTGTAAATCAATAACAAATGTTCTTTGCACCACAAATTGTACAGAATGAATATTATAGTATATACGCCATAGGTACATATATCAATTTTTTATGTTCGAAAGAGTGTAACGCCACTCAAATGCACTTGAAACTTTTTTTCTCATTGACCGTAATGCCTTGGAATACTTTTGATTGTCCCTGTAATTGAACTATGGGTCAGATTTTTTATAAAATTTGAAATGATTCAACAAAATTTTATAATAATCATATAGTTTAAATTTCAAACGATACGGATGGGTAGTTTTTGTGTTGTTATATACAGACAGACCGAAAAACAGACTGAACGACGGTTATAGGTGTTACGTATTTATATAATTACGATCGCACCTAAAAATATTCAGATCTTGGTGTATACGCAGTAATTCGGATACAGTAGAGTAGCCGAAATCTTTTGCGTATCCCTGTAAATACTATCTGCTTTCTATTATACAGGAATAAACTAGTAGCAAACCCCAGCAACGTACATTAATTTCATAAAATGTGAAATAGTTTAATACAATTAAAATGCATCCCAAACTATGTTCTCCCTATACTATTACGTAATGCAGTACTTTTGTTGTGCCCTGTAACTTAATAACAAATATTCTTTGCACCTCTTATTATACTGAATGTGTATTATAATATATACTTTATAGATGCATATCAATTTTATTATGTTCGAAAGAGTGCAACACCATTAAAATGCACTTGGCACTTGTTTCCTCATTGACCGTAATGTATTGGGAAACTTTTGATTGTCCCTGTAATTAAACTATGCATCCGATTTTCATAAAATTTGAAATGACCCGACAAAATTATGTAATAATTATATATTTTAAATTTCAAACGATTCGGTTTGGTAATTTTTGCGTTGCTATATGGGGACAGATGGACGGATTGAATGATAACTATAGGTGCTATACGTATTTACATAATTTCGAACGCACCTAAAAATGTACTTTTAAGTGCAATTTGTTTAAAAGCTATATCTCAATTGTTTTTTTTTAAATATTTTTTTTATTATTGTGGCAACAAATGTATTCCATTTTTAGACATTGAACATGGACCAATCAGAAAACGAACATAATCCGGCCATCACTTCAGATATGCTTCAGATTTTTCTATTCTCGACCAATAAAAATAGCCATTTTCTAAATGGTTAAAAAAATCAACTAGTCCATACATTTGTGATTTCATTTTATATATACTATCTATTATCGTCATTGTATTATTTTTTATTAAACCGGAATCTGGAATTTATAAATTACAGAGAAATATTCATGTTTTCTTTTTAATATAGAGCTTTAAAATTGTAATTTTTTTTTTCTTTTACTAAGGGTTTCTGCCGCCTCCGAGCTAAGTTCGCCAGCCCCCATCTCGGCTCTAAAAATCAGTTAATTTGATCGGCTTAAACAACAACAACAAAACAATCGAAAAATTGAATTATAATAATAAGAATAAGAATTATAATAAAAATGTGATTGCAACGTAAACAAAAGTATTTATTCATTTCAAAATTTCAACGGTCACATTTACATGCATCTTTCAGAAAATAAATAAGATTAAATCTTTATTTATATAATTTTATTTATTATTTATTAGTTCATGTTTGAAGTTTTATTTTTTCTATAGAATATTAAACAGAAAGAAATGCTGAACATTTTATATTGTTTTAAATGCAAAATATGTATTAATCTTTCATAATCACGCTCTACGCAATAAAGATAGATTTAACAAGTTGGAAATTGCACGTGAAGCGTAGCAAATGAGGTGCGTTCGTACGATAACGAAGTTTTAAAAATATTCAGATATTGCTTTATAGTAAATAGTACTTCGGATACAGTATAGTGGTCAAAATCCTTTTTGTGTTCTAGTAAATATACAGGAAGTAGCTTTTATAATAGCTCAGCAACGCATATCATATTCATAAAATGTGAAATAGTTTAATATAATTAAAACACGCCTCAAATAATGTTTCCCCGTATAGCATTATGTAGTGAAATATTTTGTGTGGCCCTGTAATTTAATAATAAATGTTCTTTGCATCGCAGATTGTACAGAATGTATATTTTAGTATATGTATATACTTTATAGATTCATGTCAATTCTATTATATTCGGAAGAGTTTAACATCATTAAAATGTACTTGAAACTATTTTTTTCTATCGATTGTAATGTAATGGGATACTTTTGATTGTTCCTCTAATTAAACTATTGTGCAAAATGTAATTATAATATGTACTTCATAGATGCATATCAATTTTATTATGTTCGAAGAGTGTAACACCATTGAAATACATTTGAAACTTTTTTCCCATTGACCGTAAAGTAGCGGAGTTCTTTTGATTGTCCCTGTAATTGATCTATACATCCGATTTTCATAAAATTTGAAATGACTGGACAAAATTATGTAAAAACTAATATATTTCAAATTTCAAACGATTAAAATGCATTTGAAACATTTTTTCCCATTGACCGTAATGTAACGGAATACTTTTGAATGTCTCTGTAATTGATCTATGCAGCCAATTTTCATAAAATTTGAAATGACTCGATAAAATTATGTAAAAATTATATATTTTAAATTTCAAACGATTCGGTAGTTTTTGCGTTGTTATATACGGATAGACGGACGGACGAAACGACAACTATAGGTGCTACGTATTTACATAATTACGAACGCACCTAAAAAGAATGATGCTTGAAAATTATTTTGAATCTCTAGAGTTTTCAAATAATTTGCATTTGAAAGTAAAATCCCCCCCCCCCCCCCTATTTTGATAGGATAAAACTTGAAATTGTAGTTGTTTCGGTGTAAAAAAAAAAAAAAAAAAAAAAAAAAACTTACATTTATAGGTTAGATATTTCCACGACCAATATGACATCAGTATTACCCACGGACATGTTGTATGAGTGCTCGTAATTGCGTAAATATGTAGCACCTATGGTCATCGTTCAGTCTATCCGTCTGTCCTGATATAATACAACAAAAACTACCCAACTGAAACATTTGAAATTTAAAATATATAACTGTTGCATAATTTTGTCGAGTCATTTAAAAATTTTATGAAAGTCGAATGTATAATTTAATTACAGGGACAATCAAAAGTAGTCCGTTACATTATGGTCAATGGAAAAAAAAAGTTTCAAGTGCATTTTAATGGGGGGAAAAGTTTCAAGTGCATTCTTTCGAACATAATAAAAATGATATGCATCTATGAAGTATATACTAAAATATACATTCTGTACAATCTGTGGTGCAAACAATGCAAACAATATTTGTTGTTAATTAAATGGCTACAGAAAAGTATTCCATTACATAATGGTACAGGGAGAAACATTATTTGCGGGTGAGTTTTAATAATACTAAACTATTTCAAATTTTATGAAATTGATATAAGTTGCTGAGGTTTGCTACAAGTTAATTCCTGTATAATAGAAAACAGATAGTATTAACAGGAATACACAAAAGATTTTGGATACTCTACTGTTCACTATTACACCGAGATCTGAATATTTTAAAAACTTCCTTATAGTACGAACGCACCTCATTTGCTACACTTGACGTGCAATTTCCAACTTGTTCCTTTATAACATAGATTACAGTTTCCAAATGTTAGAATAACTCAGTATGCATTTTTTAAAAAATGCAATAAATGTTTAATAATTAATATTTATTAGAAGTCAATTATAATTTCTTGATTATTACTTTTTTGCTTTCCTTGTGTTCGAACCTTTGGTTCATCAAGAGGACTGGACAGTAAGTCGATTGACAAGAGAAAAATGTCGCTTCATTCGCTGTTAATCTATTCAGCCACGCTGCTGTAGTACCATTTAGCGAGTTTTAATGAGTTTCTAACTAATTTTAAAGCATATATACATTTAAGAATCTGTCTCAACAATGGTTATTGGTTTGTTGAAATAATGAAAAATAATCTCTCTATTCTTAAATAGAAAAAAAAAAAAAAAGTAATTGACGCTGTCACCGCCGCCTACAGTGAATTTTTTGTGACCTTAGGTCTTTCTTCGTTAAATTACAAGAGTTGTTGGATACAAAAACATGAAAGTTGGTGATATTATAGACAAATGTTTGATAAACAGGCTGGTACGGACAGTTTTTAAATTAAATAATTATTTTAAGAAATGTTTAACGTTAAAGGTGTCAAAATCGTTCCATTAAAGAAGTTTTATAAGAGCAAAAAGAAAAGAAAATTATTTTAAATTGCTGCCAACTATTAAAAGGCACAAATAATAAAAATTCTTTAAATTAATAAAAATTATTGGCGTATGATTACTATTAAAAAAGGAAAATACTGAAAATCATGGCATAAAAATTATACTTACATGTGAATTTTAAAAGAGAAAAGAAAAATGTAAAATAATAAATTCATTAATATACGTTAAAAGTCTTAAATAGATAAAAATTACGTCAGATTAAAAAAAAAAGACAGCGCAAATAATATTTCCTTTCTAATGATAAAAATATTTTAGCGTAAATATTACAAAAAAAAAAAAAAAAAAAAAAAAAAAAAAAAAACAGTTTGGTGAAAATCACGTTACATTTAAAACGTTACATTTAAGTATCAGTTATTTAAGGCCATTACGTTATAACATTGTTAAAAATATTGAGAAGCTAAGACTCTGTTGATAAAATTCATTTTATAATAGTTGATTTTTAACTGTTTAAATAATCTCATTTAATTAAACGCCAAAACAGACATTAACAGCAGCTTATTTCGGCTTTAATACCCCTCCGTAAAACGGAAAGAATAAATACCCGTTTATAGGCTAATCGCCATTTTATAAAAATTGTAATTCAATCTTCCGTAATTTTTTTACATGCAGCCGAACAAATTAACTGATTTTTAGAAACTCGTAGGGTGCAAAGCACCCTAGTTAAGGTGAAAGAAGCATCAAAATTGATAAATGATTACCCAATACAAAGAAAAAAAAAGAATGGAAAGTTTTCTTTTTCACTTTGTTTTACATTCCAGTAACATGCGCGTAACCAGGGAGGGGGAGGTGCCCTGAGTGCTCAGGTATAGCCCCCCCCCCCCCCTCCGCTCGCGCAGATCCAAGATTGATTATTCTAAAAAATCAAAATTTATAAAAGAAAAAAGAAGAAAAATGAAAGCAAAGTTAGTTCAATTAGTTAATCAAAACTAACAGTCCATGTTTTGAAATGGGATAAAAGAAGAGATTCAGATTCTTTTTATTTTTAAGAAAATTATTTTGTTCATGTTTTTTAAAACTAGAATATTTACTAGAATCTGTATTAATCACAGTAAGTGAAAAAGTTGGTTTTATAATCCCAATTTGATGTCTTTTGTTTATGGAAATTTTTTTTTAACGCCGTTCTTTTTCATGCACGTTTTTGCAATTCCATAAAAAAATAGCGTAAATTCTATCCCGACAAGAATAGAAACTATTTATATCTTTGCTTTTGTATTCTAAAGTCTAGACAGGAGAAAAAAAATTGAAAGGAAATACAGATGTGAAGTAGAGATGAGACGGGCTCGGCCCAGGCTCATTTTTTTTTAAACCGAAAAATTTTATTTATTCATGCGTAGAAAAGATTGAAAGAACTTTTTCCACTTAAAATTGCGTACTTATTCCTTTTCAAGTCATTTCAATTCTTTTTTATCAAAATAGGAGGAAACTGAATGCTTGTTTATTTATTTTAGTATTTCATTGCTGTTTCAAATGAAAATTTGTCATAATTACAGTTTTATGTCTACGGAATTTCCGACGACGATCTATTTAGATGGCGCCAATCAAAACAAACACAACAATGAATTTGCTTTTAGTTGGCTTGTCTTTATCCTAAGATATTTTTTAATGGGATCGTTTATTTATTTATTATTTAGTTACATAATGCGAAGATAATGTTTTCTTCTGTTTTTGGTAGACGATAATCAGCTGAAGGTTTCCAAATTATTTAATATTCGATTGTGCACGAATCATAGTCGTTTTTCTTATGAAAATAACTTTCAGTGATTATTATAATCATTTGTCATCATGAACTCCGCTCATGTTGAAGACGTTGTTCCTTTTCGAAGTCCTTTTTCTCTTTAAGTAAATATGAATACCATGTTATTCCACCAGAAAGTAGTCGATTAGTGTCTTTATTTGATTTGTGGATTTGTGTACTCTTTTCCTATAAAAGCATAAGACCATTAAAATAACAATGTAATTTTTTTTTTTAATTTGCGTTGATTTTCAAGTATCTATCAATCATAGAAGATTGTTATTAGAAAATAATCCATTATAATGAAATATGTACACTTTTTACTGAAAATTGAAGAATGTTGCTCGATTCGCCAGCTTACAAATAGTAATTTTTGAACATTTCATGCATTTATTCATTAAACAAAAACGTGTCCATCAAATTAGCGTGTTAAAGGATTAAAGAAAAATATGAGAATCCTTTTAGGTGTGAGTTACATTTTTATTTTATACGGATTTCAATAGTATTGAATTTAAATTTTCATTTAAAAGTAAGAAGTAATAATATCTATGTAAGAAGTTTTTAAAAGTGAGATATTACTTTTGATACAATTTTTAAATACCATATAATTTTATGTTGTATATTTTTGGTATCGGATCGTGGTCGGGCTCTGGTGATAAAAAATCTTTTGGGCTCGTGTGGACTCGAACTTAAAAACGTCGTTTAAGAGCCGTTATTTTGAAAATCAGACAAATTGAAATAGTTGTATTTTTTGATTTGCTTGATTTTTTTGTATGTTGAAGCAGATCATATTTGATGAATAATCTGCAATTTTGAAGCCCTGAAAAAATTTCCTCTTTTTTATAGAAAATGTCAAAGTTTAAGGTTGTGAATGACATTTTTCGTGAAAAGTGAAATGCTGGTATATTTAGAGCATTATATCTCTCGCAAGCAACAACATCCCAAAATTCTTCCGGCATAAACTGTTAGTATAACCATACCTAATTATTAAAATTTATTTGTTTCCATGGGACATTGTTACTTTACATTGTTATGTTGTCACAAAATACAGTCAAAATGACGTTTTTGTCCATTTTCCGCACTTAATATCTTATTTAAGCAATAGTACCCCAAACATTTTCTTATAGAATATGAAAATGTACTACTAGGACAAGCAAAATAAGGTAGTACTGTACCGAGATATTGTTGCTATTAACAGATATAACCTGTTAAATACTCAAAATTTTCAAAATCTGCAATGTTTAAAGTAATGTTATTTCAAATAAGCGCAACAGTAACATGAAACGAAATATATCACGCAGTAGGTGAATATAAGTACAAAAACATAGAAAAAAAAAGAAGTGAGGCTTCTTGATAATTTTATTTAAAAAAATGACAAAATTTAGAAGAAAAGCAATGTCCATTATCACATTTTTCCCCTAAGAGAAAATGAAACATCCTCATTCTCTTTCGGAAGGGGCAACAAAAAAGGGATATTTCATTTTCTCATAGGGAAAAAACACAGCAAGAGGAACGAGAAAAGGGATTTTTCATTTTCTGATAGGGAAGAAATATTATCATCGACATTGTTTATTTGAAAATTTTGTAATTTAAAAATTTGGGCAGCCCCCCCCCCTCCTGTTTTAAAGGCTGGATTCGCCTATGCAATAATCTTCCATAATTGGATCAGTTGGATGTATTTTGCCATTATTTCATCAGTATTCTTTAAAGTAAATGTGTATACTATTAAAAAAAAAATGTGAATATCAATAAAGTGAATGAGACTACCAATAACGTGGATGTGAATATCATATTGAGTATTTCTGAAAACACACTACTGCTGCAAATCATATTTTCTTAATTACATCATTTGGCTATGATCCTGATCAACCATTCTATATTACGTTGAATATAAAATTAATATCAAGGTAAGGAGAATTTGTAAAAAGATACATTGCACTTGCATCAAAATATGCTGCGAATAGTATTTGGCTTTTTATTTATTTATTTACTGTCGACGTTTTTTTTTATCCACATCTCCGAATACTGATATGGTCACTAACGTACTACCTAGAACTAGTGTAATACCATTAGTTCTAGTATAATACGCTCTCGAAAAAAGTGGTCAGAAAAAAACAAGTAAGAAAAATCATACGTTAAGCATAGATTATGAAGCACTTTCCAACACTTAATTAAATCTTTAACAAAACTTTGTTATTTAGGGAAATAATAGTGTATAGCCAAATATACCCAAATATGTATTCCAGTACTTTTGAACAGCTCTGTATTTCATATGTCAGTTGATATAATGGGAAAATTTAGTTTAGCAAGAAAATACCCAGTAGCTTGAAATTTCTTTTTCAGCATTTCATACTATTAGATGGAAGCATACTTGAATACTTTTGTTCAGCCCTCTAGTTTACATTGTACCTTTATTACACGTCAGCATTAGGCTAAAATTTGTTGTAAACTAAAACACTTTTAAAACAACTGAAATCACGTTGTTATAAACTATCATTCATAGGCATCCATGTACCGAATTTTTTGCGTGGCCCTGTATATCGTTTTATCTATATTCTGCAAACATTTCTCAGTAAATTGAATGAAGCTCAGCGTAAAAATGCATAGCTTATTTAAGAACCACGTTTAAATAATTTACGCTCATATTCAGTAACGTTGGTGAGCTCTTTTGGGTAGCCCTGTATATCAACTATAACATTTATACACACCATATAATGTGCATATATTTAGCGAAATATAAACGCGCATATCATAATTAAAATGCATTTCATCCCTCCATCAGCCATCATTGGACACATATACAGTACTTCGGAAAGAATATACTATTTGAAATCTTTTTGTATGACCCTGTAAATGCTAGGCACTTCATATTATGCAAGACAGTAGCGTACAATTTATATTAAGCTTCAGTGACATATATCAATTTTATTATACATGAAACAGCTTAATATATTTAAAATATGTCACACACAATTCCCCCTTTTACCATTATCTAATGGAATTCTTTTGTGTGGCCATGTAAATGAATAATAGCTACATTTTCACCTTATATTTTATAGAATCCATATTTCAATATGTTTGACAGGGTATAACATCCTTAAAATTCCTTTGAAACGATTTTTCCACATAGGCCGTAATGTAATGGGAAACGTTTGATTCGCCCTGTAGATAAACTAATCATGGTAGAAACTTCATTTTCAATAGGGTTCGTGCTAGGGTAAACGTCAATAACGTCCTAAAATTTCATGGCAATCCGAGTATATTAACGATTTTTCCCCATAGGCCGTAATGTAATGGAAAACTTTTGATTCACCCTGTAGATAAACTAATCATGGTAGAAACTTCATTTTCAATAGCGTTCGTGCTAAAGTAAACATCAATAACGTCCTAAAATTTCATGGCAATCCGAGTATATTAACGATGGTATCATGGTAGATACTTCATTTTCAATAGGTGTCGTGCTAGGTTAAACATCAATAAAGTATAAAAATTTCATAGCAGTCCGAGTATATTTACGAGAGTTAGAGCGCGGACAGACGGCCATCCGGACAGACGGACAGACAGCCATCCGGCCAGGCGGACAGACGGCCAGACAAACCGAATTTTACCTTTTCAACTTTGTTGGAAAGTGCTAAAAATAAATAAAGTATAGACGATAAGTTGGCCAAATACTTCTCTGTTTAGAAGATATTTTTCTGTCATCCGAAGAAATGTTAACCTTTCGACTACAGAAAATCAGTAATTTTAAACTTAGGTTACAGAAAGTTTCGTGAGGAACAAAATGAGATATATTCCATTTCTGATACGAAAAAGTATTAAGCAGCAGAGTTGTCGGATCATCCCTGTGTTTTGAAAAAAAAAAAAAAAAAAATCTTTAGATTGAAGAATTTCAGGTAATTTTCAAGTTATATTGCGGATTTTTCTATTTTTTAAAGGAACATCAGCAAATCAAAATGATAAATTTTAACGCAACATAAGCAGCAGAAAAACACCTGTCAGTTCGCAGATTTTTTTTCCTCTAAGTTATTTGAAAAAGTCAATTCATATGATGTGATGGTTGTTAATCATAAGAATATTTATTAGTTTTGTTTTTTTTTCTTTTTCTGTACTCAATGCAGAAGCTTTATAGCAAGTCAGTTCTGTAATTTTGTGTCACTAGTTAGATAATTATCTTTCCCCCCTCCCCCTTGCGCTCATTCAATCTTAACAAAATAATACTTTTAAGCAGCGCATGTAAGTAAGCATGGGAAACTCCCATTATTCGCTTAAATGCTCTGATTAGTGCATATGAAAATACATGTTTGTCAATCACGCGATATACGGCTTTTGAGTTTGAAGATATGAATTCACAAAGACGGTTTTACAAAGAATACAGCTTTACATGCATATCATGACAGAAACGCCAAAAAAAGGTGTCAGCCGTATTAAAATCATTCTTTGAATGGGAATGGAAAATAATATCTTAAGAGCCCACGCTAGGCACAGAAAAAGACCCGGATGATAACGTTAAGTCTATGGGGGCGTTCTTTTCATATGTCTCACTCAAATTTTAATATTTTTACATGTTTTTTTTTTTTTTTTTTTTTTTTTTTTTTTTTTTTTTTTGCATAGGATAGCTGAGGACGATCTACGACCGGCTAGTTTTTACTATTTTGGTTCCGGATTTTTTATATTTTCCGAATTTCCGCGCAAAGAAGAATAACCTCTCAAACACGGGTGAAAAACATGTTTGTCAAGTAATAAAAATCACTTGTTACTGAATAAATAATTCATTGATCAAAAAAATGGAAAACAGCTCGATTCCAAATCGCTTCCATAGTCAGGCCTTCTAATTTTATATCTTTCCGTTAAAAATGAATTTGTAAATGTGTCAAAACGATTTGCGCTTGTTGAGCAAAGCAGTTGAGAACAGCCATAATATGGTTTCTTACTTAATGATGTAAAATCTGCACTGCAGATTTAAAGGGATGACACCTCATTTACTTGAAAACACCAGCTCGATATTGTTAAACCAATGGACAATTTTCTCATTTAAATTTAAATGATTTTTTGTGCATAGGGTAACTGGGATCGAACTCTAATTCTCGCTATTTTTACCGTTTTCGCTTTTGGTTGCAGACTTATTTAATGACAATACTTTTACTTTCGGAACCGGTTTCGAATGTGAAAGTACCCATAAGTAGAGAGATATCTTCTTTCGGATAGTCCAAAGTTAATATAAGTCCTAGATATACAAGATTTTTTTAAGGCTCCTATCCCTGCAAGCGAAGACTCTTATGAGCTAATGCTATTCCTGTGGAAGGCTATTTTCTAATAACGCGTTTGTATTTCCGCATTTTTATTTATTTATTTATTTATTTATTTTTATTATTATTATTATTATTATTATTATTTTTTTGCATAGGACAGCTGAGGTCCCTCTCTCAACATCGCTCCTCGTTTACTTTTTCGATTTTAATTGCAGATATTTTTCGTATGATGCTTTCATTTTCGGAGCCGCTTTTGAAAGTGAAAGTAACTTTATAAAAAATATCTGCAACCAAAATCAAAAAAGTAAAAAGAGAGAAATGTAGAGAAGGACCTTGCTATCCAATGCAAAATGAGTTATTTATAAATGTCGAATTGCAAACGAGTTATTAGGAAATAACTTCTCTATAGGAATAGCATTAATTCGCGAGTCTTTTTGCTTGCAGGGATAAGAGCCTTAAGTGTCCCCATTGCCAAAAATTACATGGATTAAGATCCAGAGAACAAAACGGCCAGTTTGTCAGAAATGCATGATTCGTTGCTTTGTCATACTGAAATATTGCAGAAAAAATAACATTATCCTCAGTATTTATCCTGTTTTATACCGGAAACATGGTTGCAAAACATGGTTTAATTGAGAGTTTTGTACTTACAAAGTGAAACTGCAGTTACAATGACAGTTTATTTAATTTTTTTCCCATTAGGGCAATAGAAATTAAAAAGGGAAAAGTTTATTCGCGTTTTTAGTTTAGTTTATTTTATTTTAATGTTATAATTACTTTTATTATTATTATTTCGGTCTTCCCTCTATTTTCTGCTGTTTATAGTGCCGTCTATCGGTGTTCATGGAACTAAATTTTCTTTTTGCGTAATTCGTTTCCCCATGCTTTGAATAGTATGTACACGAAATCTGAAGCTCTTACACTCATAAGTTTTTGATATATTAGGGAGGAGAGATTTAATTGTGGGCACTTGGTATATATCTTCTATTAAATAATTTCAGTCTTCATGAATCTTTTCTTATGAGTAGAATAAAAAATGTACTTTGTACAATTGTTTGTGTAAAAAGTTTGGTTTAATTTTGACGATTTTTGATGATTTCTTAAGTAACTTTCAAGAGTGTAATTTTCTTAACTACAATGTAACAATAAACGAACAAAAATGTAAATCAACATTTGTAGCAACATAATATAAATATAGAGTTCCAATAAAAGGTGTAAAACTTGTGTAAAATTGGTGTAGTTACTGCAATTCCCAATTCATAACCCAAACTTGGTGAACAGCGCCTTGCGAAAGAGGTTGGGGCAAAGGGGGCGGTCGCCTCGGGCATAGAAATTTATGGGGCGCCAAATTTATACTGCCAACGTCAATTTTGGCCTATTACAAGAGAAAGTTAGAGGAGGGAGGCTCCAAATTCTAGCTTTGCCCCGGGCACAATTTTCTCTTCGCACGCCCCTGTTGGTGAGGTATGTTTCCTGTTTTTCATTAACCCCCAAACATTCTAAAATTAACTATACATAAACTATCTTTTAAGTATCCTATTTGTTTTATAAAACATCTTATTCTTTTTTTTTTTTTTTAGATTTCATTATTTTGCTATGTCTTGTACAATGTTTCTGCCCAACATGACAATCAACAAACATTTCATCACATCCCAGTCTATTTGCAATACCCTGAACCAAATCTACAAAACCCTATTAATCTTCCGTATTACTTTACCAACAATGGCAAGATTACAGAAAATATTAATGAAAAAGTACCTTTGAATGGAATAAACACCTTTAAAATAAATACGAGAAGATTTGATAGCCCTGTAGAGATGCCGTACCGAATAAATTACGAAGAAGAAAGACTCAGGAATGCTAGGTAAGTGCAAATATTTTCTAGTTTGCCCACAAAAATTAATTAACCCGACAGCAGTCGCACGGGGTGTGGCATATCCAAAGTGCCTACGGTTTTTAACAGCTATCACCACTATCTTTTAAAAAGTATTCTTCAACTTAATTTATTTCAAAATTTATCGATTTTGTAAGATTATACTATTTGTATTTATTGGTGACGAAGTAAAACAATTCAAAATGTGGCTATGCTCGACATACCCCAGTTTAAAGGGGCTGCTCACTCAGCGGCCGAATTCCTCTAGGTAATGTTAAGTCTAAGGGCGTTTGATGCATTCTTATATTCAAAATATCTTCTTAGGAAATTAATATTTTTAACTTCTTTTTTTAGCGTGCTCTTCTTAAAGGATGCCATTTTTTTCTTAACTGCAAAATATTTTTAAAATTCACAGTTAATTTAATATTTTATGTTTTAAAAACTGACGAACTGGAAATAAAATTTTAACACTTCATAAAAAAATTATGCATAAATTTTAAAAATATTCTGAAAACTGAAAAAGAAAGCGAAATCCTTTAAGGGTACAATGGACTCTCAAAACTAATTTTTTTAAATTTTCAATGAATTTTTTAAAATTTTCTGGAAATAGTCATAGTATATATCTCTTATTTCACAAATTTTTTTAAAAATATATTCAATAGTTTTTAAGATACAGTTTTTTTTTATTAATGAAAAATGGCAATATTTCAAAATGCTCCAGGTGCAACCAGTTTTCACACACTTGTTCAAAAGTTTTCTATAATAACCCTTTCATACATACAAATAAATGTTACTAAGCATTTTTAGCATATTACTTGTAAAACATTAAAAAAATGTTTTTAACTTAATTATTTTGTAAAAAATCATTAAAATTCCATGTACCTGAAATTTTAAAAATTTAAATGCATAAACAAGTTTATTTTTAGTAAATTTGTCAACACATATACAGGGTATTCATAAAAGATGGGCAGAACTTTAAGGGGTTATAGTATACTAGACAAATAATATTAAATAGGAGACTAAGGGTCCCAGACGTATTCCCAAGGAGATAGGGGGCATTGAAGTTTAGGGTCCGAAATTTCAAATGATTATAAAAAATGGAAAAATTGGTCGATTCGTTTGCGGTTTTTGCAAAAAATTTTCTTTATGCCAGTATTTTCTTGAAATAAAATTTTAAAGTTCAATTTCAAAAAATGCCGATAGGGGGCGCTTTAGACTTTGGAGTAACAAACAACTATTTTTAACGTTATTTTTTGTATTTCTTTAAATGATTTCGAAAGCTTAGACTTAAACTTAAATTTTGATCTAAAAATCTGAGTCCTAACGAGTAGTTAAGTAGCGTAAACTGAAATTTGAAATTTGAAACCCTTCTCCCCCCCAGAACAAAAATCAGTTATTCCCGATCTTTGTGTCGTAGATTAGGCTCTAACTACTGCCGCGTTTTGCTAAAATTATTCTTTATGTCAGTATTTTCTTGAAAATAAATTTTGAAGAAAAGTTTCAAAAAATTCCGATAGAGGGCGCTTTAGACTTTGGAGTAACGAACAACTATTTTATACCATTACTTTTTGTGTCTCATTAAATGCTTTCTAAAGCTTAGACTTAAATTTTCAGCCCAAAATCTGAATCGTTAGACGTGGTTAAGTTTCTGGGGAGAGGGGTTTGAAATTTCTACTCCTGAGCACAGTTCAGTTTACCATGTCCACACATTGTGTGCTGTGATACGAGGTAAAAAGACACAAATTATAGGATTGTGTTACCAAAGCATATTTATTAACATGTAATTACAATAAATGTTCAAAATTGTGACCACCAGAGGTTATGCACGCAGAACAACGGCGAAGAATAAAACGGCGAACATTCGCGAAAACATCAGGCTTTTCGAGCACTTCCCCTACAGCGGCGGAAAGTCTGGCGACCAGTTCCTCGGGGGATTCAATGGGTGTCTCATACATAAGAGCCTTCAATTGTCCCCAAAAAAAGAAATCGAGGGGTGAAAGATCTGGCGAGCGAGCAGGCCAAGCAACAGGACCACCTCGACCAATCCATCTGTTCGGAAATGTGATGTCCAGATAGTTGCGGACGTCTCGTACGTAATGGGCTGGCGCTCCATCGTGCTGGAACCACATGACCAGCCGGATGCGTGGAGGAACAACGTTTAACAGGTCTGGCAGCACATGTTGCAGAAATGTGAGGTATGTTTTACCGTTGAGGCGTTCAGGAAGAAGGTACGGTCCGATTAGGTGGTCTCCGAGGATTCCTGCCCAAACATTGATGGAAAAGCGTCTCTGATGAGCATGTGGATACGTAGCATGTGTATTGACATCCGCCCATACATGTGCATTGTGTGTGTTAAATGTACCTTCACGTGTGAAGGTACATTCATCGGTGAAAAGCACAGTTCGTCCAAAATGTGGATTTAACGCGTTCTGCTGCAGAAACCAGCGGGCGAATTCAATACGATTTGGATAATCCCCTGGAGACAGTTTCTGGAGTTGTTGCACATGAAACGGGAGCAAATGTTCATCCTTCAGTACCCTCCAAGTCATGGACTGTGAGGTATCTACCTGCCTAGCCACTGTTCGTGTACTTGTACTTGGCTGCGCCGCTACTACATCCAGAATGGCTTCTGCAACAACTACTGATTCGTCCTTTTTTGCACGACCTGCATTCGACCGGGAAGCGAGAAATGATCCCGTCTCACACAACTGTCTGTGCAAGCGCTCGAAAGTTTTGCGGTTAGGCAACCGCCTGTTGGGAAATCGCTCTCCGTACATTCGTTGTGCCTCTGCACCATTTCCATCTGCCGCTCCGTAAATTAAATGCATCTCAGCCTTTTCCTTATTCGTGAAGGGCACCATCTTCCGATTCATTACTACAGCGACTTACACTTGACTCACTGTTCAGTGGTTTTTATGCCTGAATCGTGTCGAAATTTTGCATACGTGTTCTTCTTCTTCCCCATTTGACATTTGCATACTTTCTGTCTCCTTCTTCACCCGGTGACTAGCGTCAGGAATGGAGCTTTAACGTTTGCATGAGCGCCGTTTCCAACTGTGCCAGTGCCTTTATGAGTGAATTCCGACTATGCAGTCCTTGACGAAAGTTGTATTTTTGCCTCGTATCACAGCACAGAATCGTTGGGCATGGTTAAGTAGTGCAAACTGAACTATGTTCAGAAGTTGAAATTTGAACCCCCTCCCCTCGCTACTGAACCACGCTGAGTGATTCAGATTTTGAGCTGAAAATTTAAGTTTAAGTCTAAGCATTAGAAAGCATTTAATGAGACACAAAAAATAACGGTATAAAATAGTTGTTCGTTACTCCAAAGTCTAAAGCGCCCTCTATCGGAATTTTTTGAAACTTTTCTTTAAAATTTATTTTCAAGAAAATACTGACATAAAGAATAATTTTAGCAAAACGCGGCAGTAGTTAGAGCCTAATCTACGACACAAAGATCGGGAATAACTGATTTTTGTTCTGGGGGGAGAAGGGTTTCAAATTTCAGTTTACGCTACTTAACTACTCGTTAGGACTCAGATTTTTAGATCAAAAGTTAAGTTTAAGTCTAAGCTTTCGAAATCATTTAAAGAAATACAAAAAATAACGTTAAAAAATAGTTGTTTGTTACTCCAAAGTCTAAAGCGCCCCCTATCGGCATTTTTTGAAATTGAACTTTAAAATTTTATTTCAAGAAAATACTGGCATAAAGAAAATTTTTTGCAAAAACCGCAAACGAATTGACCAATTTTTCCATTTTTTATAATCATTTGAAATTTCGGACCCTAAACTTTAATGCCCCCTATCTCCTTGGGAATATGTCTGGGACCCTTAGTCTCCTATTTAATATTATTTGTCTTTAAGTGTACTATAACCCCTTAAAGTTCTGCCCATCTTTTATGAATCACCCTGTATACAGAGCATTTTTCAAAAAAATCAGAAAAATTGGGCATAAAAAATTTCGCCTGGAACATTTTGAAATCATGAAAACGGCGAAAATATTCATTCTGAGAAAAACAGTTACTACAATGGCTATAATTGCTATATATAAAGGTTATATATATATAAGGGATATAATATCATTTCTAGCTTATATGTAAATGTTTTATGTTTTTATGGTAAATTCACATAAAATGTGTGGCCTCGACAGTAATTCATGCAAAGGACGTAACGTATCTGAATTTAAAAAAATATTCTCAAAACTAATTTTTTTATTTTCTGATATTTTTTAAAAATTTAACTGGAACCATTCATGGTATAAAAAACTTTAATTGTACAAGTTTTTGATAAATATATTAAATTGTTGAGAAATATTTTTTTTTTTTTATTTTACGCTAAAAAGATTGGGGGACAAAAAGCAATTCCTCTAAATACATTTTGAACAAACGCTAAAAGAAACAGTTAAAAGTTACAGTTAAAGTATTGTTTTGCAAAATCACAAAATTAATAAGTATTCAGTGCAAAATAATAACATTGAGTAACAGAACAATCACACACATCTTCAAGACTAATATGCAAATTACAGAAAGCCACTAGCCGGCGCCGATAGTACGTCACAATAACGAAAGTATGAGAGAGGCATATATAAGGAACGGTGGAAAAGAGGTAAAACTGTTAATAAGCACTTTCTAACCCTCTTAGTGCCAAGACTGAACAGTTATGAGACAGAGGACACATGTGGATGATATTTTATGTGGTAGAATTATCGGCCGTCTGGAATGTGGGTGTACTCAGGTGGAAGTATCCGAGGAACTTGGAATTGTCCAAAGTGTAACCTCTAGACTTTGAAAACGATTCCAAGATGATGAAAATGTCAGCAGACATTGCAGTATAGGTAGTCCCCGAATTACAACCCCGAATGAAGTGATCATTCATATCAACCGTTATTTGACAGTAACTGCCAAAAGAAGCAGACTGAGCACAGCATCAGACCTGTCTTGTCAGCTATCTCCAGCCACGGGTGCTACTGTTTCAAGACAAACCGTGTACAGACGTTTGGGAAATATTGGTCTATATGCTCGCAGACCCTGTTAAATGTGTTCCGTTCACGGCAACTCACTGTCACCTGCGGTTAGCCTGGAGTAGAAAACATGCAATGTGGACATCGTCACAGTGGGCTTGTGTAATGTTTTTTGACGAGTCCAAGTTTAGCTTGCGGCCTGATTCACGTCGGACTTTGATATGGAGAACGCCAGGCACTCGTTACCACCAAGACAACATCATTGAATGACAACGTTACCGTGGTGTAGGATTACTCGTTTGGGGTGGAATTATACTGGGCTCCAGAACAAATCTACATGTTCAAACTGGAAACATGACAGGCCAAATTTATAGGGACATCATTCTAGAATAACATGTATGTTTGTTTAGGGATGCCATGAGCTCAGAATTTGTGTTTATGGATGATAACGCCCTTCCTCACCGAACAAACATCGTAAATGAATGCCTTTAAGCTGAGAATATCACCCGTATGGATTCGTCAGCATTTTCGCGGGCTTGAATCCGACAGAGCATGTATGGGATATGTTTGGCTGACAGGTTGCAGCCCACCAACCACCTCCTACCTGTGTGCCGGAACTTCGGAGAGCATTGCTTGCTGAGTGTAGTAATCTTCCCCAATATCAGCTTGATGATTTGATACTTAGCATGCATAGGCGTTGTGCGGACTGTACTTCATCATATCAGAGACATACAATTTATTAACCACCATACAAATCTTATAATGCTAAGTTTTTTTAAGGGGGTACTTTTTGTAGTTGCTCTAGGGAGCAACAATTTTAGATTTTATTAATGTTATTATTCATATACCATCGTTTTTGTTCTTTTCCTTTTGTTTAATAAATGGGCTTGACGAATAAGTAACGTTTGTTTTGTTTCCGTACCTTTATTTGCTGGAACTGGCATTATCCTTAATTTATGGACATGAGTGTATTTTAATATTCAAAATGCCTTCATATAAGTGTCTAATGTGTTACAATATTTGCTCTAAATATGCCTTCTTCATTGTCAGCAAGGGGGTATAATCGCAAAATCACATTTTCATATCCATGTCACCTTAAAGAGATCTTAATTCACTTCGTTAATGTTAAACCTAGGGCCGTGTAACGCATTTGAATTTTTAAAATATATCATCAGTAAATTACTAGTTTCGAATTTTTTCCCCTACGTACTCGTTTTAACTCTTTAATTCCCATGATAGAACACGTTCTAGAAATTATATAGTTCAGAAAATCTGATTTTACACCTGAAAAATTTATTGGTGAATTTCGTTTTATTTAAATACGGAATGTTCTGTTATTAATTAAAGTAAATATTACTGTTTTAATTTTCTGGTGGGAATTATGATATAGGAATTAAAATATTTCAAAATATCTCGAGCGGTTTGGGAACCAGAGGTTTAATGTATCCGAACACCTTTAAAACGTGATTTTCGATCACAATATAGATGTTTGATTTTTGCAGTATTATTAAAATTAAATCTTTTCTATATCGAAATCTGCTTTAATTTTGTTTGTATATAAAATAGAACTCGAGTTACAGCCGTTTAAAATTACATGTTTTAACAGCTTTTTGAATTGTGTTTCAAAGTTATTTATAGCTTTTTCTTAAAATGAAGTGTTTTTTTTCTTTTTCTATATTCTTACTATACGTTATTTCTTTATTCTTACTATACATCCCAAAAGAAAAAATTATGCATGAAATGCGAGGAAATTTTCTGTACTTCCTTTGCAAAAGTCTTTTGAGGGAATGGACTACCCTCATGATAATATAATAAATATTTTTATATTCACACTGGTATAAATGAAAAACTTGAGACAAATTTTCCGAATTTTTCATTGCATTAGTACTAACTCCATATCATCTGAGATAGAGATGAGATTATAATGCGTGTACTCTAAGTCCTAGAGAAAGCTATTCTGTTTATTATGCAATTTACAAAATGTTAATACATTGTCTTATTTTTTAGCTATTACGTTTTGCAGAAATGTCAATTTTCGACATAATTTTGAATATTTTTCTCGTAAAAAAAGTTTTTTTGTGGTTAATTGCTAAACTTTTTATATCTTTTTCGAAGTTTTAAAGTAAATGTCATTATAAATAAAAAGAATATTGCCCAGTTGAACAGATGGCATTGAGCTCACAGGCTACGCATGCTAATTACACATTACAGCCTTATATTTTCAAAGGTTAATTCTGTTCGAAAAAAAAAAAAATAAGAAAGGGAAACAGCTCTCCCCTTTTTTATACTTAATCACTGAACCTCGTAAACTATCAACGACATGCTTTATCATATAAAAAATCTATATCCAAAATTCAGAGCAAAACGGATATTTCTTAATAAAAACCCATTTATAATTTATATAATTTAAGAGGAGTTGTCCCCCTCTTTTACACTTAAACATTAAACTTCCAAAACTATTCGGAGATTTGAACGAAATCTGACAATTCTGCTTGCAAAAACCCATTTATATAAACTAAAGGGAGGGGCATTAGAACCCCGTTCCCCCTGTTTATACTTATTCAATGGACACTTAATAGCAGTCACGGAATCGCCTCATCAGAATGATCCTATATCTAAATTTTGAACGAAAACTTAATTCTCCATGAAAATCCCGTTTATATCAATTAAGGGGGGAGGGGCATGAGCCCCCCGTTCTCCCTGTTTATACTTATTCAACGAACACCTAATAACAGTCACAGAATTGCCTTATCAGAATGATCCTATATCTAAATTTTGACGAAAACTGTTAATTCTGTATGAAAATCTCGTTTATATCAATTAAGGAGAGGGGCATGAGCCCCCCCGTTCCCCCTCTTATACATATCGAATGAACTCCAAAAATTAATCAGGGAAGCACCTTATCAGGATATACCTATATACAAAATTTCAAGTGGATCCGATATTTTTATCAAGAGTTATCGCGTTACGCACGAACGAACGTACGAACGTACATACAGAACGGACGGGCACATAAGCTCTCAGGCTATGATAGCCTGTGAGCTAAAAACGCACTTCCGAAAGTGTACGGATACCTTAAAAATTGTACTTTAATTTTTAAATGACAAAAATGCTTCAAAATCTATGCTTAATTTAATACTTTATACTGATAAGTTATGTTTATAACAGTGTATTAACACATTCGCTGCTGATCACGAGCCAGCGCGTGATATGGCGCCAACGTGACGGGGCCTCTCACGCGCCAGCGCGTGATGTGGGGTAATGTTCAATAGCCAGTCACGCGCTGGCGCGGGAAAATCTTTCACTGATTCTTTGTTATAAAAAGTAAATCGGCTTCTGGGGAAAACCCACTTCTACAGTGGGGCATAAACTATCATCACATCTTCACGTAAGCGGCAGCAAACGTGTTAAAAAATTGGCTGGTTTTGAATGGAGAGAACTTAGGCACCATGAGTTTTTTCTCCACCTGGCAACGCCGGACGGTTCAGCTAGTATGACTGTAAAATAATGTTTCATTTTAGAAACTGCATAACTGGAAATAAAAATAAATTTATAGAGGCATTTATGTTGATGCAGCATCGCTGATGTACAACGCATGGTTTCAGAGAGCAGGGGATTTGTCTCACCTCACTCATTACGGTCTTGGCGAGTATAATCTCACTAAGTACGTTTTGACATTCTTTTATTAGTTATTGTGATAGAAGTTTTCGCATAGCTACTGTGTGAGCGGTCTTGAATGCTCATATTCAATAAACTACTTCGAGTTCGAGTTATACCGAACGCTCAAACGGTATTCACCTTTAATCTTGATTGGACGTCTCCAATCAAATGTTATCATGAACTTCATTTGAGCGTTTGATTGAGGGATTCTAGGTTGGTGGATAAGTCAGCTTGATCGAAAGATGAATAAAAGGCTCAATTAACTCACAGAAGTCCGAGTGCGGTGACATCAAAAGCTCCTCCACTGCAGAATTGAAAATTTTTATGTAAATTGATTGTGAACAAAATGAATTTGGTATGACTAGGTTTGACAAGCCGAAAATATATTTAATTAAATTAATTCTTATCAAAAAGCTATAATGTTTGTCAGCATCCGGGGAGTAAGTATTCCATAGTGGGTCAGAAAAAACATCTTTTTTGGAGACACACACTTTATTTGGAGACACAACATCACAGCAACAACTAACGAACAACAAACGATGAACAACTAACAAAATTACACACATATAAATGAAATATTACATTTTGTTGTTTCACTTTACTTTCGTTTACTGTCGGTGCAATCCAGACCACCTTTTTCTACACCTTCACAGGCAGGGGTGTAGTGGAGGGTATACGCGGGTATACGCCGTATATCTTCTGAATCTTTTAAGGAGCCGCGTATATAATCTGTTTCTCAAGAAAGCTATAGCATATACACTTCGAGCGTATGCTCTCTGTTTTTTCTACGACTTCATCACTGTTCACAGGTAACATTCCACCCGTGTACTGTGTAGTTTTTTCTCTCTTTCCAAGATTGGGCGCTACTACACTGTAAAAAAAAATCTGCAAAGGTACTAAACCTTTTCTAGGAAACTGGGATTCCAAGAACTTTTCCGTAACGGTAACAGCAAAAATTCAAGTTTTAGAATCGATTACATGAATTTTTCTTGTTATCGTTACATGAAAAGTTCTTGGAATCCCAGTTTCCTAGAAAATGTTTAGTACCTTCACATATTTTTTTTTTACAGTGTAGCACAACAAGAGCTATGCGCGGACATCACAATGTTTTCCCATCATCGTGAATTTTGATCACTCTTAAAACATTTTAAGAAAATTTTGTTCTCTTTTTAAAAAAGTTGGTATGACAAACTTTAATCTACCATAAATGATAATCATGCCTACTTTAAGGAGGCGAACAGTGATAAAATAACACATTTATTAAAATTATGAAGGAACGCAAGAATAAAACGACGAAAATTTCACTATTTCGCTATTAATTCAGTTTTTAGAGCTTTGAAAGAAAATAAGGAAAAAAAAAATATTTTGCGTTTAACAAATTTTTTAATTTTGCGTCCTACGAGCCCTCGAAATCTAAAGAAGACAGAAATTTTATTATTTCGTATCCGTGGAAATCTTTACAATTTTGATGCTAATTGGTGTCCTGCAGAACAGAAAAACTTCGATGGAACGGACCAAAAAATAAAACAAGTTGAATGTAGATTCTGCCATTGTAGAATTCAGTTTCGCCTCCGATTAGAAAAAAAAAATCGATAGAGGATTTTTATATACATTTCATCAGAACGAATTTTTCGAGCTTCCGAAAAAAATAGTTCCAGATAATCGAGGCTACTGATATTAAATAGGCTTCGTCCTATTATTACTTACTAAGTACATACAAAATTTTAAGTCTCTATCTCCATTTGTTCGTGCGATAGAGCGAACTTGTCAGTATCATTAACTTTTTTCTACGATAATTTGTTGAGGAGTTAGTAGGGAGTGTTTATTTTTTCCTCCACGACTGTATTTTAAGGCCCCTTTGCTTTCTTTCTTTCTAACCGATGACCAGGCCCCTACCTGCCGAGTTATCTGAACTTAATGGGTTAGATACCTGGTATCGAGGCGGGCGACCGCCTAATTGCCGTTACGTTGCAATAAACCTGACTTCTTTGCTTCGCATGCCATCATTTCTGCAGTACTTGCTTGTCGTTGAGCATACTTTGTTTCGCCTGTTAATTAATGGTACATCCTGTACTTTAAAGCCCCTGTCCTCGCTCGAGAAAACGCTCGCGAGCTAATGCTATTCCTATGGGGAAGCATTTTTCTAATAACTCTTTCTCATTTTGACATTTTTGAATAATTTTTTTTGCATTGGATAGCTGAGGTGCATGCCGTCAGCGCACCTTTTTACTTTTTCGATTTTGGTTGCAGATTTTTTTTAGAAAGTTAGTTTCACTTCCAAAACCGGTTTCAAAACTGGGGTACTGGTTTGAACCTGCTGTAACAGCAGGGTTCTCGCTGTCGCTCGCCATTGTGCCAAATTACGACTAAATTCTTCATTTAGCGAGTAAACAAGCAATTAAATTCGCCAAATTGCTAGCGCGTAATTTTTGCTTTTCCTTTCTTTCCCTTTTCATTTTTCATACATATGCATATATACATATTTTTGATATATATATATATTTAGTGTATTTGTAGCAGATAGTTGAAATTAGATTAATAACAATCGTTGTCGCAGTTATAAAAACTTAGGTTATTTTAAAACACATTGAAAAAAAGGGGGTACAATAAAGGATTACAGATATTATTATTATTATTATTATTTTATTTTTATTTTTGTGCGACACGGCGAATCTATTTTGTTAATGCCTTTTTTATTTGGCGAATGTTTTTTATTTTTAACTAGCCAAATTACTAACGTTGGTCAAATGTCAACGAGAACACTGTGTAACAGAACATCCGACATCCAACGTTTTCATTAAGGAAAATACCATATTGTGTTAATATAAATAATGAAATATTTAAATTTCGTGACAATCTTAACGTATTCATAAAATTTAGAGAACGGAAAGATGTATAGGAAGACAGAGAAACTGAAATAATAAATTTTAATAACATATCTTTGCTTTCCTTTCTTTTTTTTTTTTTTTTCTTGCTACATTTTCTTTTAAAACTTAAATACACAAATGGATAATCTTGGAGAAAGTTGAAAAAGGAAAATCGATTAAATCAATTAAATCGGATTAAAATGTCACAAAGTTGGCACTAGATGGCAGCACTAAATGTTTGATTCCGTTAACCTTCAATGGGACTTTTCCTAATACGTAGCTTTATTTTTGTGTTTTCTGCATGTACGAAGCACATTTTTAGCCAAATAATCAGAGGCTTGCGAAGAGAAAACTGCATTTGTGGCAAAGTTTCCATTTGGCGCCCCCTCACCCAATTTTTTCGTGTAAATGGCCAAAAACAACTTTGGTAATATAAATTTGGCGCCTCCTAAAGTTTCGCGCCCGGGGCGACCGTCCCCTTTTGCCCCCCCCCCCCCCTATCGCACGGCACAGCAAATAATAATGAAATAACATATAAAAAGAAAGACTAGAAAAGAACTATTATAGTAGCTTCATATTTATAATATGCAGAAATATTAGGCAGACGAATTTTGTCTATTTTAATGTTTTGCTTTTTCTTAAATTATAAAGATTGGTTTTATTGATAAAAATTATTGCTGTTGCAAGATGTTAATATTGTATAGTAAAGACATTAAACTAATCAACAGGTGCCGGCAAGGCGTGGCAGAAGAAGGCCAATGTTAATTAAACATTAAACCTATCCATAACTCAGTTTGATTTGGATGAAAATTACTTAAACAAGTTGGAAATTGCACGTGAAGCATAGTAAATGAGGTGCAACGTACATAACTGCGTACGATAACGAAGTTTTAAAAATATCACTCTCATATATTAATCTCATAAAATTGTAAATAATACAATTAAAATGAGCAACAAACAATATTCTCCCTATACCATTATGCAATGGAATTCTTTTGTGTGGCCTTGTAAATCAATAACAAATATTCTTTGCACCACAGATTATGCATAATGTATATTATAATATGTACTTTATAGATGCATACCAATTTTATTACGTTCGAATGAGTATAACACCATTAAAATGCATTTGAAACATTTTCCCCCAATTAACCGTACTGTAATGGAACACTTTTGATTGTCCCTCTAATTGAACTATGCATCCGATTTTGATAAAATTTGAAATAACTCGACAAAATTATGTAATAATTATGTACTTAAAATTTCAAACGATAAAAATGCATTTGAAACTTTTTTCCCCATTGACCGTTATGTAACGGAATACTTTTGATTGTCCCCGTAATTGATCTATGCATCCGATTTTCATAAAATTTGAAATGACTCGACAAAATTATGTAATAATTATATATTTTAAATTTCAAACGATTCAGTTGGGTAGTTTTTGCGTTGTTATATGCGGACAGACGGACGGACTGAACGACAACAATAGGTGCTACGTATTTACATAATTACGAACGCACCTAAAAATGAGAAGGAAATTATATTTACTTTATGGTAACTAATGTTCCATTTTTCAGAAGTCTCTGTTATAATAAATATAACAGCCAAAGTTCAAGAAAAAACTTTAAAATTAGATAATTTTCAACTAAATTGAGCTTTGGATATTTTTAATTAACAAGAACAAGTCATCTCAAATTTACATTTAGAATCTTTTCTTTTCTTCTTTTCTTACTAAAATTATAGCATTGTTCTAAATGTAACATAAGTTACCATGGAATGTTCCCATTCACAATGATGAAGTTAAATATTTCAATATGTATAATAATTAGCACAAAAATATTTTTAGGATTTGAGAAAATTAAAGCCAATAGTATTGTAGTAATAAGTGCATGCTCTAAAGATTTCTTTTTTTCTGTACGTGTATTATAAGTGAAGGTTAATAAAAGGACTTTTACAATTCGCTTACTTTTCACGTAAACCGAGTTAGATTATGTAAAACGTAATTTAGATTTTTTAAAGAATATTTTTAGGTAGATTTCGTATAAAATACTACCTGTTGCAGTCGCTCCTATGTAGAAATTTCTGAAAAATATTTGCAGAGCTACGGCGATTATGACCCCTAGACCCCGAAATTACCATCAGTAAAAAAGTTTATATATACACACACACAGACACACACACACGTATATATATATATTATATATATATATATATATATATTGATCTATCTACATATATCACTTTTTTATGGACACGATAACTTCCATAATTCTGTTCCAATCTCCTCCAATCTGATACATAAAATTGAGGAGTATAAAATCTCGGTCAAGTTCGTTAATGGGCAAAATCGGACCAAGGGGGTGGAAATAGGGAGGGTTTTTGTGAAAACCGAAAAAATGCTATAACTTCTTAATTAAAATAGATATCTAACCAGTTTAAAGTTTATATTACTTCTAAAAAATGGGCCAAAAATTTATTCTTGAGAGATTTTTGATAAAGTTAAAAAAAGAATTAAGAGACGAAAAAAAAAAAAAAAAAAAAAAAATAGGATTTTTGGGAGGAAAAAATTCATAACTTTGTCAATTCTTAAGATATCAAATCCATCTAAATTTTTTTATAAATGTTCTCAAATTTGTCTAAAATTTATGTATTTACAAGTTTTTGATAGGACTAACTCATATCGGTAAAAAAAAAAAAAAAAAAAAAAAAAAAAAAAAAAAAAAAACGAAAACAAAAAAAAAAAAAGGGGGGGGGGGGAGGTGGAAAAAGAAAAAAATCCATAACTTCGTCAATTCTTAAACTATCAAATCCAATTAAATTTATTTTACATCTTGTTAATAATATCGACAACTTTTATACTGACAAGTTTTTCATAAGACTAATTCTTACTGCAAAAAAAAATTCGAAAAATTTCAAATCGCTTCCAAATAGCAAGCCCTCTTATTTAGGAAATATATGATGTAATGTACTGGTCAGTTTTTTTTTTTTTTTTTTTTTTTTTTTTTTTTTTTTTTTTTTTTTTTTTTAAATGCTGCCAAAATGGGTCCTTTGAACAGAATTTCCCAAAGCGATCGTGATTGAAAAATTGAGGAAGTATTCAATTAACAAACTACATTTTTCATGACTCATTTTTAAATCCATTTTTGCTCTCAAACGCATCCAATTGACAGGTTCTCTTATTTAGGAACTGTATAATGTGCCTTACTGGTTATTTTTTTTTTTTTTTTTTTTTTTTTTTTTTTATAAAGGCAGAATATATTTCAAAAAATATATATTTTACTTTTTTATGCTATTATACTTTTATGTTATTTTTATAAATATAGACGATTTAAAGAAATAAATAGAAATCTTATCTGGTTATTACCGTCACCTTATGCACTTACCCGATTTTTACTGTTTTTTCAATTTTTCAATGAAAATTTATAGTCGCCCTATGACGCGAAGTATTCGATTTTCATTTTTCAGTACTATGGCATATGAAAGTACTCTTTTAAAACTACATTTTCATAAATTATCTCAATTTTTTCAGAAATGTGCCTTACCCGATTATTACCGGAAGCCACAGAAATAATAAGTTAATTTTTATGTAATTATATGTCATTTCTTAGCATGCGTATGCCAGATTAATGATATATTCATTCTAAAACTTTTTTTTTTTTACATTCTTGTTTTTTATTTTTATTTTATTATTTTTTTAAGTCTAACATTTTAATTTTATTTAAAAGAACATGTTTTCTACATAGTTCAAATTCAATGTAATGTTCAGTTTTATTTGTTAATTTAAGGAATCTAGGAAAATGGTTTGATAAAAGTCTACTCAATTTTTACAAAGTACATTAAAACATTATTTTTGAAGAAATATCTAAAAGATTTTGCTGGTAAAGATTTTACTACTTCTGACTTGAACTATGTCAAAAATAGGAAGAATTACACTTCCTGGTGAAGAAATAAAATTAGTGGACCAGAAAAATGACATACAGTAACAATCCTATTTTACAGGCATCAGAGAATCAATTGAAATCTTTATACGTAAAGACTAAATTTGCAATGGATTTGCCTCCATGGAGGTCCCTGAAATTTGGAAGGATTCAAAGGATTTTAAAACAGTAATATGTTATATTTCACGTTCGTAAAACTTTTATTCATTTAATTTTTCCAGTTTATTTCACTATGCTCATGTTCACGTGATTTATGTTTTTCTGTTTATTTTTAATTTGAAGCTATTTTAGCGAAAAATTTTCTTTTATCATTTTTTGTTTTTTGAAAAAGTTTCCGTCAGAGCACACGAAATATTTAAAAGGTATTTTGTCATTTTATTTTATATTAATGGATAACTTATAGCATACACAAATAATTAAATAATTTAATCCTATTTTAATTATGAAAATTTATTTGTAAAATACAGATTTTGTAACCATCCTAATATATTTGTTTTGTAAGATGTAAATATTTATAAGAAATTTATAAAACTAGATAAAGTTATTTGTACAGTATAGCAAAAGGCTCTTTACTTTGCACAATGTGTGAGATGCCAAGAAGGTGAACAATCTGAAATACGCCTTAATTGCTTTGTTTGTGTTATTAAAAAGGATAACATTTAATAGGAATTTTAATGCAATTTTCGTATTTTGTGATATTTTCCCGTAAAAATATAAATGAAATTTTTGTTTCTCCAGCCTTTTAAATTTTGAACTTATTTAGAAAATCTGGCACCATCGACCTAAAAACTATCGCCAAATTATTGCATGCCAATAATAGATGATTATGAATGTCACATTTACTTGGCATTAACTATGATAGACGTGTTGGTTAGGCCATCAAGTGATTTTTAATTCAACTTTTTATCTGTATTTTTGATTATGTTTTAAAAATTTATTTGTTTTTCCGTTATTTAAAACAAAAACTATGTCAATTTATGTAATTTGGTGAACAGTTTGGCGATTTGTATAATTTGGCGAAATTGGTCGACGGGATAACCGAAAGTAGTACCGAAAGTAGTACCGAAAATCTTATCTGAGAGCCATTTACGTCTTAACAATAATATCAAAATTTAAGTACGTGCCCTAACAATTCCATTCAAACGGCAATTTAGACCATTTACAAATATTTCCCGATGGCTTTACTTTTTTTAAATTTAGCTTTTCTTTTAAAAGTAATAAGTTCAGTTCTAATCGACCATTTACATTAAAAATAACCGCCGTACCAAAATTCATGTTTCTGTCCAGAATGATGATATCGTAATATCAATTTTAGAACTTTATTGTTTCCGCATTCTTTAAAATTTCGAATTTTTCAAGATCTCTTCTCTGCGAGCCATTTACGTCTTAAATGTAACAGACTTCAAGTTTCTAGCGCAGGAGTTCGAGGTAAATCCTAATTTAAAGAATTTTTATAAAGCTTTCTATCCACTCCATCTTTTAAAATTTTGATTTTTTTTTTAGAAACAGTTTTTAACGAACATTTACACCTGACAAGTAACCAACATGCCAAATTTGAGGTTTCTATCTCTATCATGTCACAGATATAGAATATTTTGGATTTTTTTTTCTTGCACACATTTATATATCTAATTTATTTAAAAAAATGTTCTCTGCAAGCATTTACGCTTTAAAACTAAAAACATGTCGAATTTCAAGTTTCTAGCCTTAACAATCAAATTATAATGGAAATCAAATTATAATGGAAATCAAATTATAATAGAACGCTTTTAGAACGTTTTCCACTTATTTCAACTTTTATTTATTATTATTTATTCTTTTTAGAAATAGTTCTAAGTGAGCATTTGCATTTTTAAAGAAACCGCCCTGCCAAATTTCAAGTCTCTATTCCGAAAGATATTAAAGAAATCGCAATTTTAGAGCGGTTTTCATACTTGTATCCATTTAAATTTTGGAATTTTTTAGAAACTATTCTATACGAGCGTTTACGAATAAAGAGCATGTCAAATTTCAATTTTCTAGCATTAAAAATTCACAATAAATCGTTGTTTAGAGCATTCAAAGAACATTTCCTCTTGTCAGGAACTTTTACATTTTTACTTTTTTAGAAACCGTTCTCAGCTGTTGTTTAAATCTTAAAAGTAACCACAATGCAAATATTTTAGGTTTCTATCCCGAACGGTGCCACAAAAATTTTAATTTTGGATGGTTTTTTGCTCTTGCACTTTTTAAATTTCGAATTTATTAGAAAATGTTCATCGTGAGCATTTAATTCCTAGTTGTAACGAATTGTAACAATCATTTCAGATTTCAAGTTCTTACTTTAACAACTGTATAATTTAGAACGTTTTTATAAAGTTTTCGGCCCGTTTCATGTTTTAATTTTTTTTTCAAAACAATTCTTCTCTGCATTTACTTTTTAACCCTTTCCGGCAGCAAATTCTGCTCTTAAAATGAGAAATTATTGATTGACACCGGAATTTAAAAACGACTTTTATAGATGTTAAGAATTCCTAAATTCACGCTTTCATTGTAAAAGCAAAATTTCTTTAAAATATTCTTGGTGCCGTTCGTAATTTTGTAGTTAAAATTAAGTGTGTCCAGAGTGGACACACTGCGCCGGAAAGGGTTAAGAATAATAAATATGTCAAGTTTCAAATTTCTCTCTTTAAAGGTATCACACTAATCGAATATTTAGAACTTTTATTTATTTTTTTCTCATGCACTCACCCCGTTGTGATTTGAACAGTGGTACCGACCAGAAGCGGACCCAGTGCTTCATTTAGTCTCTTTCTTTCTCTCTTTCTCTTTTAAAACTCGTTTTCAGATCATGACACTTTTTTCGGGTTAGGTGGCTGCATCAGGCGCCACATATCTTTATTAGCAAATTGTACACAAACTAAAGGTCTGCATGTTCCGAAATTTCCCGAAAGTTAAAATTTTGGCCCGAGCAAGACCCGGCCCGAACGAAAGAAATATTGGCCTGGTCTGGCCCGGCCCGAAAGTTAAAATTTCGGCCCGAGCCCGGCCCGGCCCGAACGAAAAAAATATTGGCTCGACCCGGCACAGCCCGATAAAAAAAGTTAAAAATTCGGCCCGAACCCGGTCCGGTCCGGGTGAGTTACTACAGAACATTGATCTTTACTCTAACGGAAGAGTTCAGACCAAAAGAACTTATCTTAGTAATTTTTTTTTCATGTTTTTAATCTCTATTTATGCAGAAGTGCCATAGGCTGCGATATTTACGTTTTTAATGAACCTTTGTTTGTTGTATGTAAATGTTTCAGTTATCATTAGTATTATTAATGCATAAAAAAAAAAATCTAAAAAATGGTATATGGTAAAAGTAAAATCTTTTAAGACATTGGAAAGAAAAAAATACGTTTCCTTCTTAACAGAGTAAATGTTTAACATATTTTTTTTTCTCGAGTATTGTTGCATTCATTTTGTATGAATGAACAGTTTAAAAGAAATTTGCAGATTTCAGTTTAAACGAAAATTCTGTCATAATGATGTTTTATTTTATGTGTTTAATTCTATTTTAAGACGCTTAGTGATCTACGATTCTTTAAAAAGAATAAATTCAAATGTTTAATTGTAGAATAATGACTACTTAAAAGTGTATGCCTATTTTGCAAAGATTTGTGGACCAAGCCAAACTTTACTGATTTATGAACAGACTTTTCCACGTCGAGAAAAGAATTTTCATACGGGAAGATTCAACAGAAACTGATTATTTTGGTCCGTGAAGACTAGGAAGAACGAATTCAGTCTCGGCTTCGTACGGAAAAAATAAGTTAGGCTCGGCCCGGCCCGATACTCCAGGAAAAAAAATTAAGGCCCGAGTCCGGCCCGAAAAGATTAGTAACTAGGCCCATCCGGCCCGGTCCGAGTCTTCAGAATCAAGGCCCTATCCCGGCCCGAATGCCGTTAATGAAAATCGGCCCACGGGCCGGGCCGAGGCCCATCCCCCGCAGATCTCTAATACAAACTCTGACAAAAAAGTTCGGTGAATGAATTCAGAAAGGGCGATCTGGCAACACTAAGCGAAACAAAACGCTGCACCTACATAGTGACAGATGTTGACATCTATCCCTACCGTTGTTAAACTGAGCGTCGTTTATGTTCTGTCTAAGACGTGCTTGTTTAGTGTGTTGGTTCGTAACAAAGAACAGGAAAATAAACGTACAAAAAAATCAGTTTAAAGTTTTGTTTTGAGCTTCGCAATACACCGAAAGAAGCTCATGAGGAGTGGTGCAAATTGAACATCCACTATACTCGCCAGATCACAATTTTCCAGACTTTTTCCTATTCTCATGACTCAAACTGAAGGAAAGAGATTTGAAAATATTCTTGAAATCCAACGAAACATGACGAAGCTTTTCAACTCCATCCCAAAAGAAGACTTCTTGCAAAGTTTCCAGGAGATGTATAGCACTTCTCAGCGGTGCATAGTTTTGAGATATGACTATTTCGAAGGAGAGTATAGCAACTTTCGTTAATATTTCATCTACATTAATGTTACAGGGTATTCACCGAACTTTATTGTCAGAGGTTGTATTTTAAATCTATTTGGCTATTTCTAGCGTATACCCAATTTACTTCTATTCGTAAATGCATGAAAGTTTTAGGTGTATTCTTAAATGTATAAAATTCGGAAGTTCTGTCAATGTACTAAGAAGAGATACTTTGTTCTCTTTTCAAGTCTATTTGGAATTTCCTCATTTTCTTATAAAAGCAAAGAAGCTTGTAATAAACGCCTTTAAAGTTAGCATTTTAGGCTGACTTTTGAGCTCGACACTCATAAAACATTTTCGTCTCGAGGGAGCAATTGAATACAATTAAAGTTGAATCACATTCATAGTAAAATGAAAAACGTCATCGATTGTTTGGCGTTTAATGCATAATTTCTACAATTTCTTTGCATTTCCGTATAAAAGATAACTCCATGACTGTATCAGAAACATTAGAATTTTTAAGCAGGTAAAAAAAAAATAATAATAAAAAAAGATAATGCAGTCTGCGTTTAAAAACAACATAAAATATTACGAATGCTGAAAAGAAGTGAGTCGAATAATAAGCAGTTACAGTCTGATGTATGATTCTTGGTGTTCCTCTGTTTCTTAGTATGGTGAGTTGGCTACCATCCTGCTTGATAGATAGCAAGGTGTAGATAACGAAACTGCCACTGTCAGTTGGCACACCAGCGGATGGATGTTGCCACGAACGTCTCTTACATTCCGCTCCATTGTTAAATGAATGGCAACCCAACTATCGAAGTTTCTGAGACTTGGAGGTATTATCCGTAATCAGGTTACCATTTATTTAAGAATGCAGTTGGATACACAATGTTTCTATGGATTTCTCCAATTGACACACCAGCTGACTTGTAGTTTCATTATCTGCACCATCTTTAAACTGTTATATGCTCATATATATGAAAATCATCGAAGCTAAAGTTGGTTTCAAAAGAACGCAATGTTACAACTCGGACTATCAAATCATGGGTGCAAGAGTGCTTCAAAAATAATTATTCGATTTTTCATCAGGAATATTAATTAATTCATTATTCTATAAACCTGATGCAACAAAACCCTGTAATGAAGGTTATTAAAATGCCAATTTGCTTTTACTCCGTATCCATGCATATAAAATCAAACACTTTGTTTTTAGATACCAGGGAAGACCTGACGACATCTACTCAAAGTTTCACGATGTGGCATCGGAGCACTGGCAATCACTGAAAAGATCGGAACAGAGATACAGAAGGCCCCGTTATTCACGTAAGGATGGCAACAGAAACGTCTTGATGGGCGGTCACTTGCCGCAGACAAGAGATGCAAAAAGGAATCCGAAAGTGGTGAAATATTTTGCAGGTGAAAGTATAACCTGAAATATGATATAATGGTGAATAAAAGAATCATTAGCACGTTGAATGCCGCGTCAGTCACAGGTGACTGACACTGAACTTCCCGTTTAAGCCGCCTCAGACACCGGTGACTGATAGCCTGATATAAAATTTAAAATTAAAAAATATACATTGTTTTAAGTAATTACTGAAAATTTATTTAAAATTTAACTTTTATTTATTACACGATTAAACTTTTTTAATAATTAATTAATGCCCCACAATAGTCACATAAAAAGACCCTTATGATAATGTAAAGTCTGTGGGAGCGTTCTTTTCCAATATCTCGCTCAAATTTTAATATTTTTACGTGATTTTTTTGCATAGGATAGCTGAGGACGATCTACAAACGGCCTAGTTTTTACTTTTTCGATTTTGCTTATATGTTTTTTATATTGCGATAGTTTCAATTTCAGAACCGGTTTAAACCGGTTTTGAAAATTAAGGTATTTTTTTAAATCTGAAAACAAATTTGAATAAAGAATACTGCCCAGTTAAATTGATGGCATTGAGCTCACAGGCTACAAATACTAATTGTACATTAAAGCCTTATATTTTCAAGGGTTAATTCCGTTCGAAAAAAAATTAAAAAGGGGAAACAGCTCTCCCCTTTCCCCCTTTTTTTATACTTAATCATTGAACCTCCTATACTATCAAAGACATGCTTTATCATATAAAAAATCTATATCCAAAATTCAGAGCAAATGAGATAATTCTTAATAAAAACCCATTTAGCATTTATATAATTTAAAAGGAGTTATCCCCCTCTTTTATACTTAACCATTAAACTTCCAAAACTATTCAGGGATTTGAACGAAATCTGAAAATTCTGCTTGAAAAACCCATTTATATAAATTAAGGGGGGGGGGGCATTAGAACCCCTGTTCCCCTTATTTATACTTATTCAATAAATACCTAATAACAGTCACGGAATCGCCTCATAAGAATGATCCTAATCTAAATTTTGAACGAAAACTTAATTCTCCATGAAAATCCCATTTATATCAAGTAAGGGGAGGGGCATGAGCCCCCCGTTCCCCCTCTTATACATATCGAATGAACTCCAAAAACTAATCAGGGAAGCGCCTTGTCAGGATATACCTACATACAAAATTTCAAGTGGATCGGATATTTTTGTCATGAGTTATCGCGTTACGCACGAACGCACGTACGAACATACATACAGAACTGACGGGCACATAAGCTCTCAGGCTATGATAGCCTGTGAGCTAAAAAGTAATAAACTTTTCTAACAAAAATTTAACCGACTTCAAAAACTACTGCAAAGTGAAAAATATTTTTTTTACATAATAGTAATAAGAAATTAAATTAAGAGCGTAGTATTTACCATGCGTATTATTATATTTATGTACATTAATTTGATTTTTGGAGTCGGTGCCAGCCAAGCCAAGTTACACGTAATTATCAAATAGGCACACATCCAATTGCTTATGAGTTTTTTTTACGATTTAATATTTAGCTAAAAAATTAACTTTAATCTTTTACGATTTGCATTCGATAATTAATTTTAATTTTGAACTTGACTTGGCTGGCACCGACTAAAATCAAATTAATGTGCATAAATATAATAATACGCAATGTCAATACTACGCTCTAAATTTAATTTCTTGTTATTATTATGTAAAAAAAAAATATTTTTCACTTTGCAGTAGTTTTTGAAGTCGGTTCAATTTTTGTTAGAAAAGTTTATTTTTTTTTAGTTAAAAGTAAATGATTTTTTGAAATCGGTTAATAAAAATTATGATACGGAAAAATATTGTAAATTATATACGTATATCAGGAGGGGGGTCAAACCCACGCTCTCTTTGGAGAACCAGAGTTTAAATCTGGCCCCTTAGACAGCTCGGCCATCCTTACTGCACTCCATTCGGCGAGCTTATCCAAAGTTCATGTTACTTTTAATTTGCGAGAAATCACTAATTTCATTAGTTTTTACCTAATTACTAAAAAGGTACTGAACCCATTTCAATGAAATGGAAGTGGTACCAATTCGAGAGTAACCCCTTTCATTTAACACAAAAACAAATTAATCGGTTGGATAGTTTCGGAGTAATCGGTGAACATACATAAAAAAACACATACGTGTTGAATTGAAAACCTCCTCCTCCTTGTTTGAAGTCGATTAATAAAATTTATAATACGGAAAAAATTATTAAAATTTATACACGTATGTCAGGAGTGGTGTTTAAACCCACGCTCTCTTTTAAGAATCAGAGCTTAAATCATGCGCCTTAAACGCTCGACCATTCTGTCTGCACTCCATTCAGCGAACTTATTCAACACTTTTAATTAGCGAAAAATCACTAATTTTATTATTTTTTGCCTAATTACTAAAAAAGCACTGAACCAATTTCGATGAAACGGAAGTGGTACCAATTCGAGAGCATCATCTTTCATTTAATGCAAAAATAACAGAAATCGGTTGCATAGTTTCGGAGTAATCAATCAACATACATAAAAAAAAAAAAAAAAAAAAAAAAAAAAATACGCGTCGAATTGATAATTTCTCTCCTTTTTTGAAGTCGGATTTTACATAATCATCCGGGTCTTTTTCTGCGACTAGTGTTGCGCCTTAAAACAACATAATTTTTTAGTATTATATCATGTTTTACGCTGTCAGTCAGTCACCAATGACTGACATGGCCTAAATGGAAAGTTCTGTGTCAGTCACCATGGCATTCAATGTGTTAAAAGACAATATGTGTTTCAAAGGAATGAATATTTTTCTTTAATCTAAATTATACAGCAATATCTATAATATAAAGTAACCAACCTCGAGTAACGATGACATCATATCGATGGTGGCAACGACCTGGAGAATCAATTTCACTTTTATTGCAAAAACAATAATCTTTAAACGTCGCACAATTTCTGTTTTTACACCATCGAATAGAAACAAAAAGATATTTTCAAATACAATTTATTTCTGAGTATTTACAATTTTAAAACTAATTTTCAAGGATATTTTTTATAGCCAACTGAAAAATAATAAAATAAATAAATAAAGTACAAGATTAACACATGTGCATATGTAAATAAACAGCACAATGCTGAAATACTAGCATACAGCTAATATGGAAATAATATCGTTTTCGCTAAATTTAAAATTTTATTATTTGAATGCATAGTCGATATCTTTCGTATAAAATCTCTTTTTATCTAATTGGTGGACAATCTAAAAAAATATATTATTGCTAAAGATCTGTTAGTGTATTCAACCAAAAATTATTTTTACTTTTTTCATACACAGTTATATGTTCGGTTATCCTGAAAGCTCGAGTCTTCTGATATTGATAAATGGAAAAACTTACATGCAAATGTGAAGAATTCCGTACACGTCAAATCTATTTAAAGCACACTCATATCCACCATTAACACAAAGTTTAAAACTAGGACTTCCCTCAGAGGGATTAGTCTGAGCGATATTGCTGAGAATACACATTTAATAACTTGCGATAAGTAAAGAAAATGAGATGTTACCTTTAATTGGTCATTCATTGTGATAAAATATGATGAAAATAAGCATATTGAATCATAGAATTACAAAATCTTATATATAAAATTGCATATACTATTTTTATAAAAGAAAAGCAAACCATGCATGGATATAAAATTGGAAATATGCAAAATGTTAAAAGTAATACAGAAAATAAAACACCAAATTTTCCTATATTGGAAATGTAACTCTTTGAAATGATGTCATGAGCATAAACAGAAGCTTCGCACGGATTTGAGAAACTATAAATAACATAAACTTATGTTTGAAGAGAATGGAGTGTATTTTATATGGTGTGAAATCCTTCCGAATAGTTTATAATGTTGAATATCTGTTTGCCACGGATGCAATGAGTTTGTCGATAAGAGTTAAGCAATCCTTTTTTAAAAATTTGTCCTAAACGAGCACTTACATCTTATAAGTTACTGTGATGCCAAAGTTATAGTGTCTGACCCCAACAATATCCTAGAAATTGCAATATTCTCAATAAATTGGGTTTAAAACTTTTTCTAGAAAAAAAAAAATGTTTAATTTATGAAATTAAATTGTCGAATGTTTTAGAAATCGTTCATAACGAGAATATTATATCTTAAAAGTTGCCACAAAAAAAAAAAAAAAAAAAAAAAGATTTAAAATTTTTAGTCACATCAACATCAAAGAATTCTCAATTTTAGAACTTTTTTTTGCTCGTGCATTGATGGTGATTATTGTTCCTCCGCAAATTATAATATATTTTGCAGCAAAGATTGTTACCAACATTTTTTGTCCACATTATTTTTTAAATCGGCTAGGTACTCCCAATGATAACGAAAAACACACAAACGTTAATGCTTTATAGCATAGAAATACAGAATCAAAAGCTATTTATCTCCTATTGTATACACATAAATTATCTAATTAGTGCCAGCAGATGCATTTTTAAATATACATAGATCAATATAATGCTTCATTTTTCTTTTATTAGTATTTCTTAGTATTCATTTTTCATTTATTTGTATTATTCAGTAAAAAACTCACTTTCTTAAGCCCGAATTACGTCAAACTTTTTATAAACGCGCCTAAGTCCATATAACAGCGAAGTATTATGAAGAGTATTAAATTCAAGGTAGTAAGACACTTAGCCAAACGCAGGTAATAAATTGCCAAATATTTTCCTTTTCACCCTCTCTGGAAATGCATTTTTTCCGTACATTTAAAAAACACGATTTTGAGTCATCTTATTTAAAATACAAATAAATAAATAAGAGGAAGCAATAATAGCATAAGTCAAAACATTTTATTTCAGCATCAAGGAATTGTATCGTAGTTACACATGTGGAAAAAAGCTGCTTTTGACCAAAAAACATTGTCTTCACTAAATTTGAATCCGATTAAAAAAGTACCGTGATTAATTAAAAGGTTATAGGCAGAGCTGCCAAGTCTCCGGCATTTTGGATACCGGTATTTTAATACAGAAAATGTTTTATTAAATTGGAACATTCTACGGATTTAAAAAATAACTCTTCCTATAAGAAAATTCTGCTATGCAATAAGCGGGGGCTTGGCATCTCTGTATAGGAATATTTCGTAATCTACTTCGCATTTTATTTTATTATTATTATTATTTATAAATGGTGGAGAAATATTCATATTTAATCCATAACGTACATAATATATGACTCTGTTATTACATAAGTCACCTTTTTATTATCATAAAAATTATGTTTTTACTGATTTTTATTAACTCAATAGGAAAAAGTTTGTGCTTTGAGCAATAGATGTCCGCATTTCATTTATTTATTTATTTTAACAAAATTCTTTGTATTTAGAAGACTTTTTATTTAAATAGGAAATCCAAATGTCGCTGTTAATAAAGAAGAAAGTTACAAAAAAAAAGTTACAAAACGAGTAGACGCATACTATCAAATATGGAAAAACGACGAATCCAAAAAAGACGTCCTATGAAATATCATCTTTTAAAGCAAAAAAAAAAAAAAAAAAAAAAAAAAAAAACGAGGTCTGATTATCGAGCCTACTGATTACGAAATGTGCATTACATTAAAAAAAAAAAAATGCAAATATTGATTTTATTTCTTTTGCGCAGTTTTGGCTTTGAAAGTGCGCTATGTTGCAAAAATATATAAGCGACTATGAAAACACACTTGGTAAACGTTCATGCTCAGTTTTACAAATAAATATGGCACATATATGCCCTATACACACCGAGGTGCCTAATTTGTGCCAAAATAGCGTTCAGTTGCCTAACATGCTGGTTATCATATAAATGTTATAATAAATTGTTTGTTCTAAAAATATTATCATTTATTGATTGTTATTTCTTTTTTTTTAATAACAGAAAATGTTTCGTTTATTCCTTTTTTTTTCATTTTGAAATAAATAAATAACGTGTTATTATAGCATTCTATATGTATCTGGTAATCAAAACGATGTTTTCGCCTAACTGGCATAAAAAATCTCGTCAAACCCGGTGCTTATGTCTCTAGTATATTATCTCAAGTATTTTATTTATGTAAACTATAATTGTTTTTACATACCACTTACTTCTTCTTGTATATAAAAATAGGTAAGTGGCTCCTTTATGCAGTATAAATTGTATAAATCTTTAAAAAATAGCTCTCGTTGCCCCTTTTTGGATCGAATTAAAAAAAAAAAAAATCAATGTCTAATTCCAGTATTGCTCCCAGGTATGCATACATATTCCCAATTTCAAAGTTGTATGCCAACAAGAAATGGATGAAAAATGGGAAAAGATGTCACATATGCACCAGGGTACATAATTGGCGTCAAAATGGCATTATTTTACCTGAGATGGTACCCCGCCTTTGTTTATTTATTACTTGTTTTTTACTCATAAAATGTTTATTTACTTTCATTTCCTTTTTTTTATTATATAAAATATTTCTTTTTATAGTTATTAATTGTTATTATTTTATTTACTGTAAGTTCTTTTTGAAAATAGAAAATAATTTAAAGATGCGTATGTATGCGTTATTTGAAAATGGAGTTTTCGCCAAATGGGCTTTGAAAAAAATTGCGCCAAATCTGATGCGCTTGTAATCCAGTCATTATAGTAAGTTCACCTCGGAATTCGAGATACCCAGCTGTAAATCTGTAAATACTTGTATATTGACACCCTAAAAGTTGTCTCAAAACCTACATATGGTAGGGTGTACGCAACTATTAAATTCCAAGGTCAAAGGTCACAAAAATCGGTTTTTTGCGCTTTTTTTGTAAATATCTCATTTTCTATAGGTTTTTTGCTATTTGTATTTATTATCAATATTGTAGAATACAAAATTCTCTACAAATTTTGTTTGAAAAAATTTTTCATACGTCGAACCGTTTTCGAGATAGAGGGCGGAGAGCGCACGGTCACAGCATCACTTCAGGTCAAACGGTGCCTCCGGTCGAAAACGCGCCATATATCATTTTTTTCCTAACCTATCCACTTTTTATTCAGTATTAATTTATTTAACAACACTTACCTGTCCATCTAATTGCAGAATTGTTAATGAAAATATAGGAATTATATTTGAATTTTAACCTAATTAATACAATATTAATAACTTCTTACATGATGAAAAAAAAACAAATAAATTATGAATTAATCGTTTTATTAAAAAATACTATTCAATACATTTATTTTTATTAAAAGTAAAAAAATGGAATAAAAGGTACAAAACCTATAATTTATGTTTTTAATCATCTTCTTCCTCTTCATCTTCGTCTTTCGGCTGCTGGTAAATTTCAAACTGGTCTTCATTATCGTCTTCAACGACATTTGTCTCAAGTTGTTCCATGATTTCGGGGTCAATGGTTTCATCTTCGTTAATGTCGCTCTGATATGGTTCTGCATTGAGACAAGCTTGCCCATTACATTGGTCACAAGCTAAAGAGCATTGCAAGCCCACTTTCCTGCATCCGCATCGCGAACCACAACCACTCTTGCAGTTGCAGAAAATTGTATTTAGCAAATCTTCTGGAGAAGGTGGTAAAATTGTCATGATAGGCTCCAGAAAATCGTTTTGCATTGCCCAACCCCATACCTGGGGTTCCAAATCATGCCCTAACCAAGTTTGAACTTGATATACACGTTTGAAATGTTGATGAGAAGCTGCACTTGTTGGTGGAAGAATTGAAAGCTGCACAGGTTTATTAAGTTTTGTAGACTTGACGTAATGCATATAACGAAGATGATCGAGACTTTTCACAGATTTCGGAGCATTATAGACTGCCAATAAGATTTGAGTTCCGCTCTCTAATAATCTCTGGGCTGAACTATTTTCTTCCTCAAATGCTGCAGCTAGTTCATCCAAATTCGTCAGTTTCTCAAAAACTTTTAAAAATGATTTTTTCCCTTTTTAAAAACCGCTGAAGTTGTGTCACAGCCACTTAATGCATGCAGAAATAAAGTATGTGTTTTGGAATGAGGATAATTATCAAAACTTTTAGTCTAGTATATCTCCGTTTTTACATTTCCTTTCCCAACTTTTTTAAAGAAAATTTCTTGTTCGTAAGACAGTGTACGCCCAGTTAAAATAACAAGTAAATCAATATCTTGTCCTATTATAACTACAGTTTTTTCAGACTTTGATTCTTTAATTGCAGTTTCAACAATAAGAACATCCGCATCATCTCTGGCTTGTTTAGTAGTAATATTTGCAGCTTGTAATTTTTCAGTTAAGGTATTAATGAACATATCTTTGTTATTTCGATTTGATAAGAATTTTTCTTGAGTAACTGGTACAACCATTGTTTCATCTAAACAGACTTTATACGTTTTTGAAAGTGCAGCAGTTCTTCTCTGCTGCTCCATAGCTTTTACGTTCTTACTGTAGTCTGAATATCCGTCAAATACAACAATTATTTTGGAACTGTAATGCCTTTTTAAATAATTAATGTATTTATCAAAAATAATAGATAAATTATCTTCTCTGCTCCATACAACATGATGAAGAAGAAATCCGCCATCAATAATGAACGTCACATTATTTTCATTGAGAAAAAAATCAATTGGGCTCATGTTGTCATACAATGACGATTTTGTTGTTTTTCTAATGACATCATTATCAAATAGAGCTGTTGGATACGGACTCAATTCATATTGAAGATATTCCTCAAGATTACTTTCAAATTGTTTGCTGACAGTAATTCTTTGGAAGAGTAATAATGGAGCCACTGAAACTTTACAATCATTTTTCATCATCAAAATATAATATAATAGTTAATAAAAATTGATAAATATTTATAATCATTGATTTATCGATAGTTCATCAACTATATATGGCGCGTTTTCGACCGGAGGCACCGTTTGACCTGAAGTGATACTGTGACCGCGTGCTCTCCGCCCTCTATCTCGAAAACGGTTCGACGTATGAAAAATGTTTTCAAACAAAATTTGTAGAGAATTTTGTATTCTACAATATTGATAATAAATACAAATAGCAAAAAACCTATAGGTAATGAGATATTTACAAAAAAGCGCAAAAAACCGATTTTTGTGACCTTTGACCTTGGAATTTAATAGTTGCGTACACCCTACCATATGTAGGTTTTGAGACAACTTTTAGGGTGTCCATATACAAGTATTTACAGACTTACAGCTGGGTATCTCGAATTCCGAGATTCTTACCTAATTTAAGCTTAAATGACTGGACTATTGTGGTATCCGCGCCGAAAAATTAGTGACCAGAATTGACTTCCACACACAAACAAAATATAAGTTAAAAGAAAACATGCAATAAAAATAAAGGGAAAATGATGTCATAAAAGAAACTTTTTATTTAAAAACGTAATTATTTCTAATTTTCATCCACGAAATATATAAAACGTTCTTTTAGCGATCAAAAAATGCTGTTAAAAGATTATCACAAAATCTCAAAATCAAAGTTTTTATGACATTTTTTTAATATAAAAAATAACAGTTTTATTTTCCTGCATGATTAAATTTAAAAATGTTTTATTGTATTCAATAGTTCTGAGTGCGTAAATGATTACTATTTACTCCATGTAATTCGGTTATCTACGAAAATATCCAGCCGGTTTAAATCACGCACACCAAATTTCTGTGACGTATGCAAATAAATTGTGCTTTTTTATCAGTTTTTTAATATAACTTTTAAACTATTTGGAATTAATTTTTAAAAGTAGGTGCATTCACCAGATTACCTTCATAGGTACCTTCTGGTACAAACAGAATCGAAATCCGACAAGTACTTTTTGAAATTTGCTTGACGAAAGAATTTTTTTGACTTTTAATATCGTTACATACTCTGAGTATAAGACTTCGCTACGTTCAGACAATTAATACTAGATACTTGTAATATTAGCTTGATATGCATCGATGATTCTAATTTGATCGCATATATCTTTGCTTATGAATAAATAGTTATTTTAATTTTTACTTCGCCAAATAAAATTAAAAAAAAAGTAATTTTCATGTTAAGCTTGAAACTAAATTTTACTAACTGTAATTTAAGTAACCGATTTTTTGATGTTTTTAAAAGAAAATAATTTTTAAGAATTTAATTTGTTAATCGATCAATACGCGATATATTTTTTTTTTCAATAATGAAAAATAATTTTTGTAGTGATAAATATAGGGCTCCAATAAAATATGTAAAGGAGAAAATGAGAAAGCACTATTTTTTTTAACTTAACTGGCGATTTTTATTATTTAATATAGGCAAAAACATCTGCTACAGATTAATGTAAAAAGGAATCACCACTATAAATATAAGCGTACGTCATTACAAAATCTCAATAATAATTTAAAAAAAAA
>OZ025298.1:247386184-247466184 GCA_964019185.1 Maratus speculifer
GTACCAGTTTGGTGGAGATTGGTGAAGAATTATAGAAGTTATCGTGTCCATAAAAAAGTGATATATATATATATATATATATAGATATAGATATAGATATATATATATAGATAGATAGATAGATAGATATATGGATAAACTGGTGCGATTGCAATAGGTAGTATTTCTTACGAAATCTACCTAAAAAAATTCGATCAAGCTATTAAGGCAAAATTTACTTAATTTTTATAACTTAATAATATTTGTTAATTTTACTGAATACTTCAAAATATTAATATAAAGCAAGATGCAGAATGTTAAACAGATAAAATTAATTAATTAAAGATCATTTAATTGCAGCAATACAATATTTTAAAACCCTAATAGTGTATGTAGGGTACTCGTCATAAAATATAAAATTTTAGCTTTATTATTATTGATATTATTGTTATTATTACTATTATTATTCCCATTATTAGAACAATATACAGATTAAAAAAAAAAAAAAAAAAAAAAAAAAAAAATCCATAAAAATGAAAAAAATCTTACAGTGAAGGGTTAAAGTACACGCAAATTATATTTTCATAGAAGAGCGCACTTAGATTTCAATTAGACTTCATTAAATCTAATTTTAATCAAATACTCATAATAAGGTTCAAACGAATTAAAGAATGTGCTGCTCTGCAGTTCAGAAAAATGAGAGAGAGAGAAAATAAAATGTCTTGTGCCTCCCCCCTAAAATGATAACGTTATATATGCACAGCCCCTTTCTTCCTGTCATAAACGATAATTTGGTGACAGTTTCCGAACTTCCACCTTCATGGTTCATGTTGCAGTGCTCCGTTCGCATAAAGTTATAGCAAAGCGATCATTTTTCACAATATGTTGCCTCTGACGTTCAAAACTTCTTTGAATAACATATTTCATGAAAGCATTATTTCTTATATTGAGAAGTTTAGTGAGTCATTATTTCAATTTTTCCATGGCCAGAATTATTTCTAATCCTGCCTCTCCTTCTCATTTAGATATTCACGAAGCTTATTTTATTTGTAAAAATTCTAATACTCTTGTCAATGATCTCTCATCATCCCCCTAACTTTCTCCTGCATAGAAATTACTGTTGTAGTTTTTTTCTTTTATATATATATATATATATATATATATATATATATTATTATTGATTTTTACTTTTTAATTAATTTTTTTTTTTTTTTTTACAATTATTTTATTTTATTATATTTTATTTATTTTTATTTTCCCACTGTTTTCTTTTTTTATTGGTTTATCATCATTTTTCTCTTCCACCTGGGCTCTTTTAGCCAGCGCCTCCTGTGGCACTCTTTGTAAACTCCTCCTTCTTTCTTTAACTTTATCTTTACTTTTATCTTCCTCCTTGGCTCTGTCAGGCAGCGCCACCTGTCGCACTCTTTGTAATCTCCTCCCTCTTTGTTTCACTTTTATTTCCACTCTGTTCCTTGTGACACGTGTTTGGATTAGCTGATGACGAGCGGTATTTTTGAAGCTCGAAACGCGTCCTGTTTAATTTTCTTTTTTATAGTGATTTTACAAAGTTTTTTAGATTATTTATGCATTATTTCTTCACAATTTTTTTTTTAATATTGAAATTTTGTTTAGAGCATTATTTTTTCACAATTTTTTTCAATATTGAAATTTTGTTTAGAGCATAGCATACAAATAAGTATCGTAAAAAGTTTAAAATTTTTAATACTAACAGCGGCGCCAATTTATATGGGCCCGTGGGGCTCGAGCCTACCCAATAATTTTGCATCATGGCGTGCCCAATTTCCACTGTTTCAGTTATTTTTTTTACGATTATTTTATTGCTCATTTTTGTCCTTAGAATAAAATTCAATTTTGTCAATGACCATGTGTTTTAATTCTCCTACTGATACCTATAAATTCCAAATAACTGAGATGTTTTGATCCTTGATTAACTTTCTGCTAATTCAATTTGTATTCTTGTTTATAGTATTATGACATTACAATAAATATTAGTATCTTTATTAGAGAAAACTTATAATTTAATATAATTTAATAAAATTGCAATTTCATCAAAACATGATAGCTTGACTTAAAATTCTCATCTTCCACTATCTGTTTTAATGAAAAACAAACTGGTCGCACCATTTTACAAGAATATTTTTGTGCCCATCCAATATTTTTCAAAAGTTGGCGCCACTGAATACTAATATCTTATTTTCACATCAAATTTGGATTTTTCGGTATATTTTGCATTCGAATGCGAAATTGCAAGTCATCCAGTCAAGTAATTTAAGAATTATACAGGTTTATGATTTGCTGTTGTTAAATTATTTTTAACGGTTGCAAATACTATTGCAATGCGGTTAGTATTTAAAGTGTAACTCAAAAACCCAAAAATATCTATTTGAAATTAATCTTTGGTATGATTTTTTTAAAAGGAATCAATTTTTAGAAGCTACATACTTACAAATGCAAAATTACATTTCATTTCGCCAAGTAATTTTTAAATTATGCTTTAACAATTATCCAAAATTATGCAATTACAGTAAAATATTGCAGTTTCCTCAGTTAAAATTATGTATGTACAACAATACCATTTTTGCATTTGAAAGTTTTTTAAATACTGCGCTCCTGAAACGAAACGTATCGAAAATGACATAATTTTAGCATAATTATTAGAAATAAATAAATAAATAAAAAGTTCGATTAGAACACATTCTTTCATTTAAAATAATATCATTTTCACACACGGATACGTGTCAAATTTGGAGCATTTGAGAACACATTCTTTTCAAGTAAAAGTTATTTTTGTTTTTCAATTTTAATAAAAAAATGTCGTGATAAGGATGTAATATTCGACATTTTTTTTTCTCTATCCGCTTTTTTCATAATAATATAACAGTCCAATCGTACCTATTTGAAATTTTTTGTTTTAAAAAAACTGGAAAATTATTAAAAATTACAATATTTCGAGACCTATTCTACAACTGTCGGTTTTTTATGAACGATATTCGTTTTAACACACAATTCGCTACATTCTTTTTGCATGTATACATACAATGAGATAGTAAGAAATGATATATTAAAGCACATTAACCCATACAGCACCAGAAATGCTGGTGGGATTTTGAGTTATTCATGTTAAGGTTAAAAATATTAAAATATTAACATCGGCGTAGAGCGGTTTATCTCGACGTGGATTTTCAAACAAATATTTTAAAGATGGATATCACAAAATGTCAGATTTTGATTATCTGAGATATTGAAAGTATCCACTGAAAGCAATTAAAAATTTCAAGAGATAAATTTATTTTTTATTAGAGAAAAAAGGATTTTCCCTGTAAATTTACTAAATTTTGAGAAACTTAAACAATATGTTAATTTTTATGAACTTTTATGTCATTTCTTGAAATATGTATACCACGATAATGACGATTTCCTTCTGAAACATTCTTTACATTCTTGTTATTTAATTTTTTTATTATATCTTTATAGGTATAAGGTTTTAATTTTGCTTAAAGAAGCATGTTTTGAATATAGTAGCTCAAATTCCATGTAATGTTCAGTTTTATTTGCTTATTTATGGAAGCCCGAAAAATAACATAATAAAAGTCTACTCAGTTTTTATAAAGAATTTAATCACATTATTTTCAAACAAATATATAAAATATCTTGCAGGTACTGATGCTTTCACTACTTCTGACTTGATCTATGTCAAAAATAAAAAGGATTATGCTGGAGCGAAACATTTATACACTGTAATGAACTAAAATACAGGCCAGGAAAATGACATTTATTTTCAGTGACAATCTTGTTTTAATTATGAATAATTATTTGTAAAATACAGAATTTGTTACATTCCTCATATATTTGTTTTATAAGGTATGAATAGTAATTGGAAATTAAAAAAACTAGAGAAAGATATCTATATAGTATGGGAGAAGACCTTTTACATTGCACACATCATAAAGTGACATCATGCCAAGAAAATGACAATCTGAAAATCTAAGTTTTTTAATTGCTTTATTTATGTTATTAGAAATGTAATTTCAGTTGAAAATACTTCTAAGGATATTTTCTATTAGAATGTATCAAAAGAAACAGCTTTATATAGCATTTTATAGGAATTTTATTGTGAGGACTACAATTTCCGCATTTCTTTATATTCATTCTTAAACTGGGAAATTAATAATTGTTAAAGATCGAACAAAAATTCTATTTCATTTTCGGTATAAAATCTGAGTTTCGGCGAAAATGTGGTTGAAAATTCGGCCGGACGAAACTACCAGTATTCCAAAAATCTCGTTTAATCCTTCGGAAATTTTCACATTACTTAATGATCTTAATTTATAAATGAGATCAGTTCAAGTGAAACTATTTATTGCTACGAATATCGTTGTTTATAATTATCAGTCACAACTGATTTAAAACGTGAATCCTAATTATAAAGCAAACATTGCATATACAGGGTGTCCACTCTGAACTTTGGCCAATAGCTAATTTCTAAACCGTTAGTCATAGACATATAGTTCCAATTGCAAAAATACTTTAAAAGGGTAAAGAAGTATTTTTTAAGCGATTTAGGCCAGAAAAAACTTTTATTAAAAAATTACGAAAATTAACTTTTTATACGGTCACCCGGTCCTATGAGTGATATTTAGTAAATTTTTACCTCTACTCTAACAAGTAAGACAAAAAAAGTCCCATTCCTCTGCGATTAAACTTAACCGAGTAATAGCTGTTTAAAGTTGAAGCATCTTTTGTGCTGCAAAATATGGGTCAGTCTCAAATTTACTGGAAATAAAAATAAACGTCAGATATAAAATTTAACATTAAACATTGAGTTTAAAATAATTTTTACAATATTATTTTTAAATGCATGTTTACATAATAAGGCAAAATATACAACTAGTACTAAAAATATAAGTAAAAATATAACAGAATTAATATATATATATATATAAGTAAATTATAAAAAGCAACAGTCGCAATTCCTTATAAAATCACACTTCTTTAAAATTTAATTAGATTACTTAGCCAAATAGAATTTGATGTAGTCCTATATAAAAAAAATTGATATGCACCTAAAATCGTATAAATATTACACTGTCATTGGATATAAATAAGTATGTGAATTGGGCCTCGATCCCATATTTGGAAGTGAGTTAAAATATGAACACAAACTTTGAATTAGGTAACCATACATACGAATCTTATAAGTAAAATAAAAGCTTATCAAAATAATACACAATTTTAAATAATACAAACAGCTTCATTTCCTTACAAAATAAAACATATGCAAAAATACAATTTAGGATATGAATTTCAAAACTCGCCTTTATCGCTTTTGTTTTCTCTGTCAATCAGTACTAATCTGCACTAATGTAACACACCAGTCTCGAAATTTATAATGAAAAGCAATGGACGCATTTAAAGGTTTTTCGCAATTTCCCAAAATTTGATTTTTTCGATAAAGAGAATTTCAAAATTCAACTTCAATTATTTTAACCAATCTATAAATTAATTAATTAAAATAAACACTACCATAAAATTTATACGGTGCATCACCTTCAGTTAAATCACTTTAAAAATATTTCTTTACCTCATTTAAAACATTTTTGAAATTGGGACTATATGTCTGTGACAAATGGTTTAGGAATTAGTCATTGATCAGCGTTGTAAATGGACGCCCTTTATAATACTTTAAGCATTAAGTGTACGTTCCCTTAAAGCTTAGTCCAACTCATCTATTTTCAGTTACAGAAAAGTGGTTTAAGTCATGAAATTTAAAGTTTCATAACTCGGTCAATTTTAATGTTAGATGAATGGGACCTTTTTTGTATTGCATGTTAGAGCGATGGAAAATTTTTACTAAATATAACTTATAGGACAGGGGAACCGTATAAAAACTTAATTTTCGTAATTTTTTAATAATTTTTTGGGGTCTAAATCGCTTAAAAAACAATTCTTTACCTTTTTGAAAGCATGTTTGCAATTGGAACTAATTGTCTATGACCAATGGTTTAGAAATTAGCCATTGGCCCCCGATGAGAGTGAACACACTGTATAACTAAACTTTTTTATGGGTTCATTAAAAATTTGCGACATAAAGCAATAAAAATTTTTTCGTTTGAAGCCACAGAAGTGTTTCGATTACTCTTAGATGAAGTTCTAGCATAACAAATGATCAAAATCAAGAAAAACACAAAAAATAGTATAAAAATCAAATTACAAAAATTATTATAAAAGATAAATTGAGGTGTGTATAAATAAAGTTCAATTTTTTTTTTAATTAAATGAAATTCTTAAAACTGAGAAATCTTTCTGTGTCGTTGGTAAAGTAATTAAATTTTATTTTATCTGAAGAAAAAAAGCTTTGGGTTTAAGGCACAAAGAGCCAACTTGATCCACACGTATAATTAATTAATAATTATATATCTATACCTCTATTATAAAGAGGTAAGAATTGTTTCTTTATAGGGGGGTAATCTCTGGAACTACCGAAACGATTTCAAAGTTATATCTTTTGTCGATGCCACTAATTCAAAGGGACTACAGGAGTAAAAAAAACATTCTAAAAATAAGATTTTTATGTTACTGGAGAGCCTAGAAACATGAAATTTGGTATGTTGAATATTTATAAGATACAAATTATCTCTAAGAACATTTCGTACTAAAAATCAAAAAGTAAAAGGGGTGAAAATGCGCGAAAAACGTTCTATAAACGTTCTAAATTGCAATTTTTGAGCAATCTCCGGAATTAACGAACCTATTTAAAAAATAATAATGTCAAAATGTCTTAGCAGTCTTACAATCTTCACAAGTAGGCATGTCTTTTTCCTTGAAATTTGGCAAACTATGAATTGCATCATTCTTACTCATGTTTAAAATGTACTTCGTATTATTATGACAGTATATCCGATGACATTTGTTTAGATCACCTCCACTTTTTTACTCTGGTCTAAAAAAGCCTTTTTGTCATTTACGTTGAATATGTTGTTTTACAAAAAAAAAAAAAAAAAAAAAAAAGTTGTTTTAAAGCCGTAAAAATGTTTCTTCGATTTCTCAATAATAAAGTTAAACGGCCATTTTTACACGAAAAAGACATTCCCATATGTTCAAGGGCTTGGCCATAACCAGTAAGAATAAATTCCGCAAAATTAAGCAGATTAAATTCTGGTCAGAGCAGCGAAAAACGCAGTCTAGGGAGCCATTTATACCAGCTTATTAAAACTTAACTTGAAAACACTTTAAATGTTTCATATTTTTTTTTTTTTTTTTTTTTTTTTTTTTTTTTAACCATAAAAGCAGATTTTACTACTTCGATGTTGAAAAACTAAAAATTCATTAAATATTTAAAAGCAAGTTAACTAAGACATACACTTATATAATAACAACATGTTGCTTAGATGGCGAAAAATTACATAAAAAATGATTCAAATGGATAAAAACAGAGCTACACTGTAAAAAAATCTGCTGCATTTTGTTGCATACGCACTCCGCCGCTTGTATAGAAAACGGTCACTTGACTGTATTATGCAGCATTGAGATTGGTCAGAATTGAGATATTATATTTATTGAGATATTGAGCGCGTAGCAATAAAATGTGACAAATTTTTAACAGTGTATCTCATATATCGTAACACCGAACAGAGCATTTCATTTTATACACAATATATACATCAAGTTAATCTATTACGTCACGCTATACATTTTTCAAAGAAATTTTCATAAAGCGAGATGCAGAAAAGAAAAGTAACAGAAGAAAAACTCCCCGCATTCAGCCGTACGTGAAAATTTCGTAGGATGTGAAGTGGCTGACTAAAAGTGAAGAAAATCGGCAATCTGTAAATGAAAACGATTTTTGCTCGTTGCTCGTGAAGATGTATTGGCAGGAAGAAATAATAATACGTTGAAACACTCTTAACTTGCAAAAAATATGCATGCCTGCCTGTCATAATATACATTTTTATACTTTCATTACGAAAGTATAAAGTATAAAAATGGTAATTTATAATTTAGTATTCATTTTAGGCGAAAAAAAGGGTAGATGCTACCTCCAAAAAATGACACGTTTTCATAAGAAAATGTATCAGTAATGTATTTACTAATAATAAGGGAGAGGAAGTACATAACGTTTTACTATAATAAATAAAAAATCATTAATCTTTTAAAAATGTTATAAATTAAAAATTGAAAAATAATTTTAAATAACGTGGTTTAGTAGGCTTGTTGTTGTTGTTGTTTTTTTACTCAAAAAATAAAGTTCTATCATTTTTGTAAGATCTTGGATACATATATTTAAAAAAACTGGTATGGAGAAGCCTCACTATTTTCTAAAAAAGGCAGGATGCCTTTTGTTAATTATAAAAGGGTCCTTAGAGAATGGCCTAGCAGAAACAATTAACTACAGAATTAACAAAAACTGCAAATAAGAAATTTCATTAGTTATTATCACAAATAACAAAACCAACAATCATTAAGGATAGCTCATTTTGCTTTGTAAAGAAAAATTAATGTTAATCGCCTAAACCTTAACTTAAAGGATGTATGTATTTACTAAACAAGATCTTGTGCTTAACATTTTTATACCAATTGTTTTTTTTTTTTTTTTTTTTTTTTTTTCTGTGCATCTTTTTACAACAGCTGTTGATTAGATGCTATTTTTCCATTCTTCTTTAGCTCCAATATTTGGTATAAATTTATTATTGCAAAAGGAGAATGTGAAAATAAGATTCTGATTGTTTTCTATCTTATTTTGCAGAAATTTATTATTTTTGCTATACTTATTTTATATAAAAGAATGGATAATTTGACTACTTAATTAGGAAATTATGATATCACAAATTACATTCAATTTAAATGAAATGCTTTTTATGCCTTTACAAACTTGCACTTAATGTTTTATCATTATCAGGAATTAAGTTTAGAAAAAAAAATTTTACGCTATTTTTTAAAGCTTTTTATTCATAAGGCAAAATACCCGTAGAAAAATTCCAAATTAATCTTAGATTTTAAATACTTTTATATCTTTTTAAACATTTATAAAAAGTTTTGATTTTAATCAATTATTTAAAAAAAAATCAGTTGATTTAAATCACGATTTAATTGCTAATTTAAATCAACTGATTAAAATTGTTGACACCCTAGTGGCTAAAAGTAGAAAATAAATTGTAAGCAAAAAATAACGAATGTAATATTTAAAAAATATATGCTTTTATCAATTATTAGTTTAATACTAATTAATGATTATACGTTAGAAATCCTAAAAAGATAATTTAAATATTGCTTCATTTTTTTCTTCCATTTTAACTTATTTTAATTAAAAAAAAATGCATGAAAAATAAATATTCTTTTTAATAAATTCACTTGATTGAGCTTTCTATGAAACATAAAAACAGCAGTGAATTTTTTATAATTGAATTCGATCTCCACTCCAAACTAAAGTATTGTAAAGGAAATATTTTAATAACATGAATTCTAGACAAAACATGTAGCTTTTTTTTTTTTCTTTTTTTTGGACGTGTGTACCCTCTGACTGCTCGGCAAAAGGGTAAAATTGTAATGTTGTTTTCTCTGTAATTTATTAAAAATATTTAAAAAAGATTTTTTTTCCAACCTGATACAAAATATGTTATTATGTACAGGTGTATAATCTTTGAGAGTATTAATCCTAACTTAATTTTTCAAAACTGGGTTTTATTTGTAGAATTATATTAATTTAAATATTGCTTATGCTGCAGTGAAACCTGCAGGTTAGTGCGCGAAAAAATCAGCCAGCGGCAGTCAGGGGGTTAAAAAATATATCTGTACCTTTGAACTTATTTTATATTTAGAAATACTGTATAATGACCCCATGCAAATAATTACAAAAACAAATGTAGAGACAAAATAATAATAAATTTAAGACAAGTCCTAATATGACAGCGCGATAACCGGCAAAGTTAAAATGAAATTTTCCATGTTCAAATTAAAAAAAAATAATTAGATTTATTTAAAGGTATTTCTCTATTTCATCTATGTAGAATTCAATTACATCCTATTAATAATAGAAATAGCCTTTAACCAAGGAAAGTAAATCTCTCCACTGATGCAAGCAAGGGGCCCAAGGTAGGTCTGCACAGAAACTGTGGAAGGCCCCTCCTTTCGAAAATAAAGCTGTCAACGTCTTTTTACGCCGGAGGTTAACAGATAATACTGTCTGATAAAACAGGCATCCATGGCTCGGAATTTTTCTATTAAAAGTCTGATTTATTGTTTTCAGTGAAGGATACGTGAAGGTGCAAATATCTTCTAGACCAAAAGATATGGAGGGAGGAGATATTATAAAGTATAGAATCCCATAAAAGTGTTAATGGATTCAGTTGATATAAAAGTCAAACGAGATTTTACAATTCACGGGTGTTTTCTTTTCAATTGCAGAAAAGAAAATTGAAATAAATAATGAAATATCTTTAAAGCTCCAGGTTTCATATTATATGTTTAAAATTTAAATTTTGGGCAAGAAAATAAGTTTTTTTTTTTTTAATTCACTTTCTCGAATGAAATGCATATATGTATATATATATAAGGTAGTTATTTATTTTAATCAAATCAAAAAATTTCAAATCAAATTGTTTTAAAAAAATCCAAAACTCCAATTTTTTTGAAAATCTGAAATTAAAAAAAATAGCGGAGATATAACTGAAACTTTAAATTTATAAAAGCGAAAAATACTGTTTAAAATTAAATTTAAAATACTGAAGATTAATAAATCGCAAAAGTTTTTTAAATAGAAAGAAAATTGAATTACAAAAAATATTATTAATGTCAGATGAACGAAACACAATAATATAAACTCTACCAAACTGCCTACCAAGCTGTCATGTAAACAGCGTACAACACTAACCATCAATCAGATATTTTTAAAAATGATCAGATTCAGTGGTCTACGTTGGTTCAGACTAAGTACAAAAGAGCAGTTGAAGATGAAATATTAGCTATAAAATTTTAAGTCATAAGAGATTTCAAGTTTTCTTACAGAACATTTAAAAAATGAACAGCTCAGGGATGGTTATAAAGAATTTATCCAACTTTGTGTAGTTTCTATAAGACGTCTTCTTCCAAAAGACGTTTTTTTTTTTCAAAGCCCTTGGTGGTATTTATCATAACAAATGAATGATACAGGCCATTTATTCTCTCAAAATATATCTTTTCAGGGATCAGCTCTGAAAATCGGGTTTATAACTTAACAAATTTAGAAAAATGGGGAATTGGAGACATTTATAATTAATATTTATTTTTAAGAGCCATTATTTTGAAAATCAGACAAAGTTCGATAGTTGTAAATTAAGATTTGCTTGATTTTTTTTTTTTTTTTTTTTTTTTTTTTTTTTTAAGTAACTCATACTTAATAAAAAAGTGAGCAATTTTGAAGCCCTAAATAAATTTTCTTTTTTCTATAGAAAATGTGAACGTTCAAGGCTGCGAATGCCATTTTTCATGAAAAATGAAATGCTACTATGTTTGGAGTACTTATAATCTTGGGCAACCAATAACATCCCAAATTTCTTATGGCATAAACTGTTAGTATAATACTACCTGCTTATTAAAATTTTGTTGTTTCCATGGGGCATTATTATTTTACTTTTTTATGTTGCCACAAAATACAATCCAAATGACTTTTTGTTTATTTTCCGCACTAAATATTCAAATTTTTCAAAAGCTTCAACATATAAATTAGTGTTATTTAAAAAAAAGCGTCGCGGTTGAATAAAGCAAAATATAGCATGCAGTAGTAGATCATGTGCACAGAAACATGGAAAAGAAAAAGAAGTTGGGTCTCTTCATATTTTTAGAAAAAAAAAAATGACAAAATTTTCAAACAAACAGTATCGATGAATACACTTCTTCCCTATCAGAAAATGGAAAATTCTATTTTTCTTTCCTATTTCTTTGTTTTTTCCCAATGAGAAAATGGAACATTCCTATTTTCTTTACCCTTCCGAAAGAGAAATGGGGTATTTCATTTTCGGATAGGGGAAAATGTGATCATGGACATTGCTTTTTTTGTAACTGTTGGCATCTTTATCCCTAAAAATATGACGAGACTCCACTTGTTTTCTTTTCCATGTTTTTATATATTTTTTCAACTGCTGCATGCTATATTTTGTTTTATTTAACCGTGACGCTTTTTTGAAGTAACACGCATTTTTGAGGTAACGTTGCAGATTTTGAAATTTTTGAACATTTAACAGATTATATCTGCTAACAGCAACAATATTTCGATGCAGTATTGTATTATTTAGCTTGTCCTAGTAGTACACTTTCATATTCTATACGAAAAAATTTGGGGTTCTATTGCTTAAATAAGATATTAAGTGCGGAAAATGGACAAAGACGTCAATAATGTAAAGTAACAATGTCCCATGGAAAGAAATAAATTTTAATAAGCAGGTAGTGTAATACTAATAGTTTATGCCAAAATAATTTTGGGATGTTGTTGTTTACCAGAGATATAGCACTCCAAACATATCAGCATTTCATTTTTCATGAAAAATGGCATTCACAGCCTCGAACTTTGACATTTTCCATACGGAAGTGGAATTTTTTTCAGGGATTGCACATTAATTTCAAAACTGCACATTATTCATTAAGTATGATTTACTTCAATATAAAAAAAAATATCAAGCCAATTAAAAAGTACAACTATCAAAACATCACTTTTTTGTCTGAATTTCAAAATAACTGTAAAAGCGTAGTTTAATGATCCCATTAACACTTTAGCCCTCGATCAAAATCTACAATTATTAAAATGACTTGTTGACTATAGAAAAATTGTTAAATCGGTTGCAGAAAAAGCATTCCTTAAAAAGATATATCATCTTTGGTATCTTAACTCGAATCAAGTAGCATTTTCATTTTTAGATAATACTGTTAAAAGAAAATTCAAAATAAACATAGTTGTAAAATTAGTGTCATTAAAAAAAATTATGATGATGATAGGAATGTAAGAACAACAATAAATTTCAATGAAGTGGATTATTTATGAAAAACGAAGTCAATGTTTTTATTTCGTCTCAAAGTGCAATTTCTTTAAGATATTTCATATTAATATGTAACTTTTAAATATTGATTCCAATGTATGGTGTGGAAATAAATATTATTTAAATGCAGAAAAAAAAGAGTAAGTAGTTTTACGATTGTCAATGACACAGCTTAAAGCGGAATAAAACTAATTCAAAATTTCAATTCCTGTTGAAAAAGAAGAAAAAGAAAAACAGCTCCTTTTCTAAAAATTGTATCTGTAGATAAACTTCTCGAAACTCTTAAAAAGCTTCCTTATCTAAGCCATTAAAATTTTACTGTGACAATTGTAACGGCTAATGTATTTTTTCTTTAGAATATTTCCTTTCTTGTATCACAATTTTAATAATAAATCGCATTTGAACATAATTTATGCTAATTTTTATGCTTTCTCTGCCATTTTTTTCCTTTTAATTCTTTCTCTGTAAATTTCAATTATTTTCTTTGCTAACACTTTATTAGGCGCAAAATGAAAACAAGAAAATAGAAAGAATATGAAATAGAATGCTGTAACTTTTTTTCGCACTTTCATAAAAAGCCAATTTTTAGGATTCATATTACGTCTTCTCCTGAAAAATACGCATACGTTTAAATTTATATTTTTTACAAAAAATCGCGTGCGGTTCATCGAAGCGAAAACATTTTTTATGAAATGAGACCAGCATTACATTTCTAGGTTCAGCTGTATTCATTTCATAAAAGAAAAACAGCATTTTTTTTTTTTCAAATTTTGATCTCAATAACGCACGGGTGTTCTAAATGAGCTGAAAATTTGCCAATCTCATTTTCTAGCCGATTGGCAACCTTTTGGTGGGAGTCTCTCCCTAAAAAAATTCAAAAATTGATTTCTTGTTACCACCCTACTGCACATACGTGTGCAAAGGGTTAAATTTATGGCAATGGGGAAAATTATGTCATAAAAGTACCTATACACGTAAATATTTAAAAGTTGTTACACGCGGAATGGATTCAATGTTAAATACAAAGTTGTATATTAAAACGGATTTTCTCATTGCGTCATTGCATGAATCACCTGGCGTAAAAGTAACGCTACTAAAAAAATCGTTTATGCATTTCATCACTTGATGCAACATAAGTACAGGTAAATGTATGCGTAAAATATTTTATCTTTATTTTGTAAGAATTACTACTCCATAAATACATACTAGAAAAATCGTATATATTTATTAATTAAAAGAAACAGCTTACATTTTAAAATAACATTAAAATACCATGATGTACATTAAAATATATTTTTTTTTATCATGCTTAAGCTATATTCATTGCTGAAAATATATAGAACTCTCTCTAAACATAAAATATAAGTATAAAATTTAACTGACGGAATTTTGTAACTTTGAACCCAAAAGAAAACTTTTGTCCGTAGCGTTATAAAAATCCAAGAGACGATAATATTTTATGCAAGCATTAAAAAAGCAACCAATGCAACCATGCAAAAATTCAAATGTGAAATAGATCTTACTTATTACTCTCATAAACACCCATCAGATGTCGCGAAAACAGTAAATCAAGCCATGCTAATCGAGAAATACTCCATTCAAGTAGAAAATCATAACAAACCAATTACAGAAAATCAGCATGTTAGCATTATATCTTTCAATTTTCCATATCCGAATAATATTTTGAAAACAGTGCACATTAATCATATTGTGAATTCTGGGTGAGGTGAGCGTAGTTCGCAAGGCTCAGGCTCAGATCCTCCCCCCCCCCCCCCCCCAAGCATTTTTAAAATCAATAATCAAGAATTCCAAACGATTGTTGTACAGTCGTGGAGAAAAAAAGTAAAACCAACTACTAACTCCTCAACAAATTATCATAGAAAAATGCTTGTGACACGGAACGATTGCAAGCCTACTTTAAAATGATGTCTACAAAATTTGCTTAAGAGGCCATCAGCATATTAAAACGAACCCAAACTTTATTTTATTTTATTTTATTTTTTTTTTTTTATTTTTTTTTTTTTAATAGCAGTACCCAATTCTGACAGCATACATGTACTCTACACCCTTCAATTAGCTTAAAAACAAATTTTCTTACAATTAGTACGAAAAGTTTTTAAGAAATTAATTATTTTAAAATTAGCATATTTTAGGAGTTGCATCCAAATTGAAATTCTGGATTCGATTGTTGACAAAGGAGCTCCCTCCTTGATCAAGACATCTTAGGCAACACTCAAGCGTTTTTGAAGATTGGTAGATTACAGGAAAGCGTAAGAAGTTTCAAAATATCTAGTCACTTCTACGGTAAACTGCCCCTTAACCATTCATTTTGCAGTTTTTTAAACATAATTTGAAAACTACTTGGAAGAAATATTTGAAATTTTGGATTTCCATTAAGCAGGATTTAATAAATCTAAATCCATTAAAAAAATTTGAAGATTGCAATTCATAATTTTTTACATATATAAATTTGTTAATTCATAATTCATATCATGAAATTATAAAAATTACAAATTCAGCGCATTTATGTATGGACGGTTTAGTATTATTGCTACAAAATAATTGGCACATCAAAAGTATAATATCAAAAGATATTAATAAAAATATGCAAATATAATTTAACATTAGAAGTATTAAATTTTAAATGTTTATAATTCAAAAACTTATCATTCAAATGACTTGAAATTTGGTATCTAGTCATAGTGAGAACCGAAAATTTGAAATACCTTGTTAAAATTGGGTATTGTCATTGAAAAAAAAACAATAAATTTGGGTTCGTTTTAATATGCTCATGCCCCTCTAAGCAAGTTTTTTATGCTTCATTTAAAAGAAAACTCTATTTCCAATCGTTCGGTACCAGTAACTTTTTTCTATGATAATTTGTTGAGGTGTTAGACTGGGGTGTTTACTTTTTCTTACACGACTGCACATTAATAAGCAGTATCTTCATTGTATTAAAATAACAATATCGAAACTAGAATCATTTTACTTATCCATCATACGCAATATAGGGTGTCTTGCAATCGTTTTGAAATTAAAAAAAAAAAATTTTTGACCGATTTATACGTTTCAGACTACTAGAGATTCCGAGAAATATATATAAAAATATAAAAAATATTTTTAGAAAATATAAAATATATTTTTGGAAAAAAATATTGCCTACCGTCTATCTGTGTGTCTGTCTGTCCGTCTATATGTCTGTGTATCTGTAAACACTATATCTCCCGAACAAATTGATATAGAGACTTGAAATTTGGTGTGTATATAGAATGTAAAAGTCAAAAGAAGCCTATTTAATATCAGTAACCTCTATTGTCCGGAACTATTTTTTTCGGACTCTCGAAATATTCATTCCGACTCATTCTATTGTTTTTTTTTTAATATTATTTTAAGGAGTGAATAAAAAAGAGAATAAAAAATCATAAGTTTTACATAAAAATCGAAATCGATCGTATAAGTATTTGCTGAGATATTTGTAATCCTATTTTCCTCACTCTTTGAATTTTATGACCCTGTATTTCATTCACATTTCAATTCAGATATATATTTTAATTGGATTCATCCGAGTCAGTAAGCTGTTAGTTAATAGGTTTATCATATTTGGAGTTAGAAGGATGTTTCTTTTATTACTTGATAATTACGTCGACCAAAAAGCTATCGCTAAACTATAAGATTAAATGGCAATAATATCTTATCGTAAATGTCCCATGTATTTGACATTATATAAGTTACATGCGTTTTTATATCATTGTTGGTGTCCGAGATTCATGAAGCAGTTCTTTAGTGTTGTCAAGTGAAAATAAATTCGCACTAATATATCTTTTTTGCTTTATATTAACAACTTAAAGAAACATTTAGTAAATTGAAAAAAACAAGATACAGGAATGCAGTTTCCTGCTGCGGTTGCGGGATTAACATATCCAAGTATGCGACACAGTAAGAGAAATATAAGCACCGTGTGTGCTTTACAAAAAACATAAGAGAAACTGAACTGAGTTCGTTCACAGTAAAATGTTGTCCTTGAAGTAATCAACACAAATGATTTCGCAATCCTGTGCAATCATCCACTTATGAAATGTTTAAATAAACAATGATATTAAATATTTCATTAATGTCACTTTTGAATAATGGATTAATTTATAGTTTATAAATATTATGGTTTTAAAGTAAACAGTTAATGTAATTAATGTCACTTCTGAAATATGAAGTAATTTGATGTTTATCAATATTACTGTTTTTAGAATAAACACTTTAAGTACTTAAACACACTCCCACCCTATCAGGCCTTAGTCCTGATATATAGGAAGGAGCGCTAATTTGTGTACAGGTCGTCTCAAAAACGATCCTCTACACTGTAAGGTCACAACACGGACATGTTCGTCTTTTCCTGGGTGCACCTCTGTTACCCGGCCCAATGGCCAAGAGTCTGGTGGCTGGGTATCATCAAGGAGTAGCACAACTTGTCCAGGTTGAAGATTACGTTGCTCGACTCTCCACTTGCTTCTTTTTTGGAGCGAGATCAAATACTCCTTCTTAAATCGCTGTGAGAATCCTCTTTTTAAATTTTGCAGCAGCTCCCAGCGATTTCTAGGGTTGCATGTGATGGATGAGGTCTCCTCCGGTATTGAGAAGATTACATCACCTGTAAGAAAATGTGAGGGTGTGAGAACATTTATGCAGTCACTATCATTGTCATTTAAATGTATGAGAGGTCGCGAATTTAACAAGGCTTCGACTTGGCTAAGTAGGGTGGCGAGCTCTTCGAAAGTCAGGAGTGTCTCTCCTATTACTCTTTTTAGATGATGTTTGGCGGATTTTATCGCAGCCTCCCAAATTCCGCCAAAGTGAGGGGAAGAAGGAGGGATAAAATGCCATTCAATGGATTTTTCAGTTAAATATCGAGACATGATTTCATTTTTAGGAAATGACAACCATGCCCTCTGTATTTGGTCGATTTTTCTTGATGCCCCGACAAAGTTCTTACCGTTGTCACTATAAAGGTGACGTGGGGTACCTCTTCTTGCACTAAAACGTCGAAGAGCTGCTATAAATGCTTCAGTTGTTAGGTCACTTACAGCTTCTATATGGACCGCTTTCGTAGCAAGACAAATAAATAAGGCAATGTAACCCTTAGTTGTTTTTGCACCCCTACCCTTGCTAAATTTAATGGATATGGGGCCTGCGTAATCAATTCCACTGGCAAAAAAGGGGCGTTCAAGATTTACTCGAGGTTTAGGTAAATTCCCCATTAATGGAGGAGTTGTAATAGCTTTCTTGTATCTGAAACATTTTAAACATCTATTAATGCATTTGTTAATGAGCTTTTTTCCACCAATTATCCAAAAAGATTGTTTTATGATGTGCGATAGTAGAGAAGGTCCAGCATGTAAAGTGGCAATATGCTGTTGTATTATCAATAGTTCACTCATTTTATGTTGTGATGGAAGTATTACCGGATGCTTGTGATTAAATGCTAACTGTGAATTTTGCAGGCGTCCTCCCACCCGTAAGATACCCTTAGCGTCAATAAACGGATATAGGGAGTGTAATTTGCTTTTCTTAGCTAGAGGTTTTTGTTCCTTGATACATTTTAACTCTTCTTTAAAGTAAGAATTTTGAATCCAAAGAACGATCATTTCTTCAGCAGATTTTGTTTCGTTAGATGTAAGTACTGTTGAAGGGATTTGATATTCATTAGCATTTTTGCATTTTTTAACGAATCTTATGCAATATGCCAGAATGCGGATAATTTTTGAAAGTGATGAGTGCTTTTGAAACAAATTATCTAGTACATCATTTGAAGCATGCGTGTGAAATGAAAAAATGGGATCCGACCTTTGCTCGGATTTGATTTGCTCATCGAATTCATCAACATTTAAGTCATCTTTCGGCCAATTAGATGGGTCTAGAAGTAGCCAGCCTGGCCCTTTCCACCATAGCTCGCATTCTGGCAAACACTTTGGGTCGATACCGCGAGAAGCGATATCTGCGGGATTATCTTTTGAGGGAACGTGTCCCCAGTGCTTAGTAGGTAAAACTTCTGTTATTTGAGAGGTTCTGTTCGCGACAAATGTTTTCCACTTGCGGGGATGTGCGGATAACCATGAAAGGACTACTTTAGAATCAGTCCATGCAAAAATATCGAACTTGTAATTCTTTAGTGTGTCCATAACTGTGCGGAATAATTTAGATAATAAGTGAGCACCGCAAAGTTCTAATTTAGGGACAGAAATTTGCTTGATTGGTGCAACTTTTGTTTTAGAAACCAAAAGAAAAGCATTGGTTTTTCCATTGCAAGTTTGTCGGCAATAAATTGCGGCAGCATAAGCTAGTGTTGACGCATCGGAGAATCCGTGTAATTCGAAGGCATTCTCGGATGAAAGCGTAACACATCTTGGTATCGAAAATTGATTGATTTCATTGAACGAATTTTGAAATTTGAATAATTCCTCGGTTAGATGTTCTGGAACAATAGTGTCCCAGTCCCCTTTTGTCAACCACAGTTTTTGATAAAATATTTTTAAAGTTACAGTGCATGGGGAAATTAGACCCAGTGGGTCAAAGATTCTAGCAGATTCTGCTAAAATTTGCCTCTTTGTAAGAGGTGGAGTGAGATTTAGTGAAACCTTGAAAATAAAAGTATCTGAAGAAGAGTTCCAGCTTAATCCTAGAACTTTAGAGCTTCCGTTATCACTAGGAATTATTTCAAAATTCGATTCGGTATTGGAATCATCTTGAAACTCTCTAAGAAATTCCTTTGAATTTGAATTCCATTTTCTTAAGTGGAAACCATGCGCGTGCAAAACATCGCTAATTTCTTTACAAGTTTCTATTGCCTCGCTAACAGTGTTTGAGCCTGAAAGAAGATCATCCATATAGAAATCTTTCTCCAATGTTTGAGAAATAACAGTGTTTTTTGTATAATCATCAGCAATTTGTTTGAGACATTTAGTGGCTAGATAAGACGCTGGAGCTAGCCCATAAGTAACTGTTTTTAATTTGAAATTTTTTATTTCCTCATTAGAGTTAAACCTCCAAACTATTTTCTGATAATTTTGATCTTCTTCAGAAACTAAAATCTGGCGGTACATCTTTTCTATGTCAGCGCAAAAAACAATTTTCGGAACTCGAAAATTAAGTAAAATTTCAAATATGTCCCTTTGTAATTTAAGACCTACTCCCAAAATTGAATTCAAGGAATTACCTTTTGAAGTATTACATGATGCATCAAACACAACTCTCAACTTGGTAGTAGTACTAGAAGGTTTAATAACCGCATGATGAGGAAGAAAATATTGTTCATTTTCAGAATCGTTAATGTCATTTTGTGTTATTAATTCCATATGGCCTAACTGTATATATTCGCGCATAAAATCCTTGTATTGCTTTTCGAATTCTGGGTTTTCTTTAAATTTCCTTTCCATCGCCAACAAGCGAGAAATTGCGGCAGGTCTAGAATTACCTAATTCTGTCGTAGGTTTAACAAAAGGTAATTTTACCACAAAACGACCCTCGGAATTATTTGAGTAAGTTTTCTGAAAACGTGATTCAACAAATTGTTCTTCTGGAGACAGAATTTGAGCATTATTATTGAATACTTCTTCCATTTCCCAAAACCGTTTTAATTCATTATCAATATTAAGTTCATAAATATGTAAATTATGCATTGAATTAGGAGTTGTGTTAAGATGCGGCATTTTTCCCGATACGAGAAAGCCAAAGATGGAATTTTGTGCAATTAAACTGCTCTGAGCACATGTTATTTGACCAGGAAGCAAAATAGAAAAAAAGTAATCTGATCCTAAAATAACATCGATTTTATTTGGAGTCCCAAAATGTGGATCTGCCAAGTTTACATTTTTTAAGTGTGAATAATGCTCTTCACTTATTTTCTCAGAAGGTAATGGAGCTGTTAATTCGTCTAAAATAAAAGCTTTCACTGACAACTTACTGTCAGCATTATGAATTGATATAAGATCAATCATTACGTAACCCTTTGTTACTGCAATTTTTGAATTAGAAAGACCTTTCACGGGAAATCTGGCATTTTTCCTTTTGAATCCTAACACTTTCATGCATGATTCTGAAACGAACGTAGATTCTGAGCCACTGTCACACATAATTCTTAACGTATGCTTTTGACCCATGCAATCATAAATATATACTGTAGCAGTGGGCAAAAGTGCGAAAGATGTTTGAACAGAATTTATTGAAGGAGAAACTTCTTTTTTATTATCATCAGGAATCGAAAGGTCCTCTGAATCAGATTTGCTTTTCCGACTCTGTTTTTCATTCGAACGTGAAGTTGACATCGCATAATTTTGTAGTTTATTCTCGCATAATAGCGTATGGTGTTTAAGCTGGCAATGATGACAGCTAAATGTAGAATTACATTGATATGTGTAGTGTCTGTCAGATAAACAGTTGCTACATAATTTGTTTTATCTCACAAATTGTTTTCTATCTCTTACGTTTAATTCCTTGAATTTAATACATTTGTACAATAAGTGATTAGCTTTACAAAATAAACATTTGATAACGTTATTGGCGGGAGCTTTGTGAAAATTAAATTGTTTCTCTTTTTTATGTAACCCTGTATAATCATTATTATACAATTCTAAAGATAAACATCTGTCATTAATGAACTGAATAAATTGATCAAAAGAAGGAAAATCATCCTTCGATGAATATTGAGCCCATTCTTCACGTGTTTTATTATCAACCTTTTGAAGAAGAATATGAATTAACCAAATGTCTCTCTCTGATGCTTTAACATCGATTGATTTGAGAGCACGAATTACCTCGTCAGAGATATCTGATATATTGCGTAAGTTAAGTGCATTAGCATGAATAATGGGAGGTATATCCATAAATGTTTTGATAAGAGCTGCGACAATTTGTTTTCTTTTGTCGTATCTTGACAATAATTTTTCCCATGCTTCTGCATAACTGGTTTCAGAAATGGGAATATGTTTTATAATTGACGATGGCTCTTCACCGAGCAAACCTCTTAAGTATTGAAATTTTTGAATGTTTGTTATACTGGCATTATTATGCACTAACGATAAATATAAGTCTTTAAATGACATCCAGTTTTTGAAATTACCATCAAATTGCTCAATATTCAATCTGGGTAATTTAAAATTATTAGTTGTATTAACTATAGGTAATTGTTCATTAACAACTTGAGAATGTGCATTCATACTATTTATAGAAAATTTTTCAAGTTCTAATTGCAGTTTGGCTTTGGTTTCATAATATTTTGTTTCAAATTCCTCCATTTCCGAGGATTCTTCTGGTAATTGTGCATCATATTTATCAAAATCGAAATAAGCTGTTTCTAATTTTTCTAATTTATTCAATAAATCATTCTTTTGAAAAACTTGATCAGCGTCAATGAAGTTCGTGATACGTGTTAATGCAGATTTAGCTCTGCCACGTAAATTTATTGCTGTCTTTTCTAAATCTTCTTGACTCATTATTAAAATAATGAGGGAACCAAGTTAAAAAACAAAGCCAAACTGATAATAAACCAAAAATGTACTTATCTGAAACAGCTGGGCTGTAGGGTACTCCTTTATGGTGACTTTGTACCGTTGTAATCCAAAAAAAGCGATGTGTGCAGGTACATCTGAAACAGCTGGGATGAATGGTACTCCTTTATGGCGACTTTGAGACGGCGTAATTCATCAAAAGCGATGTGCGCAGGTTATCTCGCCGGTGGTGCCTCCATAATGTTGGTGTCCGAGATTCATGAAGCAGTTCTTTAGTGTTGTCAAGTGAAAATAAATTCGCACTAATATATCTTTTTTGCTTTATATTAACAACTTAAAGAAACATTTAGTAAATTGAAAAAAACAAGATACAGGAATGCAGTTTCCTGCTGCGGTTGCGGGATTAACATATCCAAGTATGCGACACAGTAAGAGAAATATAAGCACCGTGTGTGCTTTACAAAAAACATAAGAGAAACTGAACTGAGTTCGTTCACAGTAAAATGTTGTCCTTGAAGTAATCAACACAAATGATTTCGCAATCCTGTGCAATCATCCACTTATGAAATGTTTAAATAAACAATGATATTAAATATTTCATTAATGTCACTTTTGAATAATGGATTAATTTATAGTTTATAAATATTATGGTTTTAAAGTAAACAGTTAATGTAATTAATGTCACTTCTGAAATATGAAGTAATTTGATGTTTATCAATATTACTGTTTTTAGAATAAACACTTTAAGTACTTAAACAATCATAATTGATTTCTAATTTGACGTTTTATTTGTATTTTTATTAATCTTTTAGTAATTTATTTGTCCTTCCGTTATTTAAAATAAAAATTATGCCACTTTGTATAATTTACGAGTAGTTTGACGATTTATATAATTTGTCGAAATGGATCGATTGGATAATCAAGTAATACCCGTAATTCCTTAATAGATTATTTCTATGTATTAAAATTTTTTAAATATACGTTTAAATTTTAATGTGGAATTGCGATGCATTTTTATAAATAGTTTACACACGTTTTATTTTTATACTTTATAGTATACATATCCATGATGTGTATGTATTATGGTGACCCCCAACGACTAGTTTATATCGGAAGGTTTTTCTTTTTAAATCAACTCTTTATTATCATCTGTATTTGATCCTTACCCCACATGCGTTCCCATAATCGCTTATGAATCAACCTCACAGCTGCAAGTAAATAGTTAACACTCTGAACAAGTTCCTTTCCCATTGCTTGGGCGTAGTTTAGATTTAATCAAAGTAGTCAAAACTGTAATGTCTGTTGATGACCAGATGACTAACTCTGAATAACTTCGCAAAAACCATTCACTTGTTTAAAAAGGATTGTGGTGGGGCAAAATACATCTGGACTGGGTGTGGCGGTCATGTTCAATCTCTGTTCAAGAAGTAGCTATCCATACCAGATGAAGCGACATGAGTTTATGCTAATTAGTTAAAAAGCCGGAAGTATGATATATTTCAAATGTGTATTATGATCAGACTTTCCAGCCATTAAATTGGCACGGAGCTCACATTTTTTATATACATATAAACATACGTGAGAACGCCATTTTCACCTTGTTTTAAACACAAAATATATAATATGAACGATTTAAAACCTTCAGTTTTACTTAAAAGGCGAATAAAATTATCGAATCAAAAAGAGATGCTAATAGTTACTTTTATTTAAAATATCCTAGTACTTTCAAGTCATAACCAGACTCTTCATCAGAGAATATTTTTATGACTAATTTTTGTTTATTATACAAATACATGATTTCGTTTGGAAAATAGCGAGCCAATAATTAATTAATTATTACAGTTGAAAGCCATTGAAGATATTTTCTTTTTACCGAATTTTCATCTCAAACACTACTATTTAGATCTTCAAGCCACACATTTAAAATTGATAAGGGACGAATGAGCACAGAGTGAAATGATAAAGTAAATGGAACTGCAATTAATTATAATACATATCTTCTCTCATTAAGTTTAATCCAAGAAACTACTTCTACTTTCAACTCCAATAATTAACTACTTATTGGCCTGCTCATTTTCAGAACGAAATCATGTATTTGTATAGATAAATAAAAATTAGTTATAAAAGTATTCGCTGATGAAGAGTCTTGTCATGACTTTAATGTACTAAGATATTTTAAATAAAACTAACTATTAACATCTATTTTTGATTATTTTAATTGCCTTTTAAGTAAACCTGAACGTTTTAAAATTCATATTATACACCTTTTTTTTCATCAAACAATTATCATTTTTACAACTCTTTATTCACCTAGATTTGTTTTCTCTATGTAAAATATGAAATTTTAGAATCGATTTTCCCTCTCACTTCTTGATACGTTGGATTACGATTCTCTGTGGTTAATTTAGGTCGCATGACTCGGCCCATTTAGCAAATCTAACTCTTTACAGAATCTCTTCCTTTAGCACAACCCGTTTGAGCGATGTATGAACAACAATCGCTATTGATTCATTTTAGGGTAACTTGTTGAATTCAGCGACTTTGCTCTTTGATAAAAACTGTATTTAAACACTGCCGAAAAAGATTTGTTTACGATTCGTTATCGTTGTAAATAGCATCTTCTGAATTTTGATAACCGTCTTATTATAGTATTAAATTAAATGACTTTAAGTCGTGCTGTTCAATATTATAGGTGAATTTAAAGAAAAACGGCTAATTGCGTCAATGATACATTGGAAGAATCGCATGCTCGGAAATAAAAAAAAAAAAAGACAGGGGGCTGACCCCCCCCCCTAGTGACTATAAATGTAGTGGCGAGTTAGCCTCAAAAACCACAAAAGCATACTCATAATGTAACTGTATTGCAATAGCTGCACGAAGTCCAAAGGCCCAGGCAAATTATTGCAAGATAAGTGCAATATGCAGGGTGTGATCATTTCAAGATTTCTGGACGAGAGATGACCTGGAGCTGCGGTTGGGAACAGATGTCTTCCGTATGCTCGTGCTTTACCGGGACAAAGTTTCCGTTCTTTTAAAAACCTTTTGAAAGGATCGACTGATGATCTATGCTTGATTAATCACTAATATGTGTTTGTCTTTATATATTTATATTAGTCAAGAGATGTCAATTTATGTGTACTAAAATATAGAACCAAGACTGTTAATTAAACATTGATATAGCGACATCTTGGAATTTTTTTACTTTACTACTGTCTCCTTTTCCTATGTCTTATTACTATATAAATATTCCATTTATTACGAGTCAAGACGACTAAAATTTGAAAATCAAGATTCAAAAATAAAAATTCAGTGATAGCACATCTTTATTGTTAGATTATGTTAGTAGGTTGAAAAAAATAACAATTTCAAAAAAATCTGTAAATTTTATTCGATTAATTTAGAATGGTACTCTGTAAAAGCAGGATATTAAAATAAAATATTCACAATAGCTTAATAACCAATACAAATCATCAGACTCGTTTAACCCAAAGTCTTGAAAAATTCTATGCATTCTTTTTAAATATCCACATTGCTGATCCGATGTATGCTACTGAGAAGACATTTTTGACAATAAAATATTTCGAATCATATGTAAAAAATGTCAAACATTAATTTCGTTGACATTAACGTCAACACGTCTTCGAAGAAGTATCTAAATGGTATTAGAATTTTATTTGCAATGGAAAAGGCCTAAAGTTTCTTTAGTAAATATGGAGTTATTTATAATGGAGTTATTTGAATTTCCAATAGAACTTAATTAAAATCTTAACACTCGTCCCTGTCTAATTAATAAAAAATAAATCTAAAATAAATCAAGATTAAAATTCATGATCCTAAATCCCCCTCTGAAATATTTTTTCTGGTTATGGTTATGGCCTTGAAAAGAACTGCAGAAAAAAAAAATCTTGAATCGGAGCAGAAAAACACTTAGGAGCAATTCCATCTCAGCTCAGGCAGGGCATGTCAATTCACCATCACAATTTTTTTTCAAAAAAATACAGTAGTTACAACTAAGTAAAACAGAAAATTTCCCAAAAGGATTTTTACCAAAAAAAATTTTTCCTCCGGTTACAGCACTTTCAAGTTTGTGATAAAATTGACAATTTTCAGAAAAACTGAAAAACGCTTCATTTTGAAATGAACACAGTACCAAACATATTCAACATATTCAGTCATTTTATTTTTTACAAATAGTTATTAAACTGAATTTTACTTTAGCACAGTTTTAAAAAATATTGTGACATTTCTACTTAATTAAAAAAAATTAGTTTTTAAGTACTAAAAATATAATTATTGCTGAATTCAAGATTTTTTTTCAGAATGAAAAAAATATTTTAAAGCTAAGCATTGATGGCAATCCAAAGACCTTTAATGGCAGTTTTAGAGCAAATTTTATTTTAAACCTAAGGTGCATACAACTTTTGTAATTCAATTTTAAATTATGCAAAATCTTGTAAAATCGCTACTTTTGAAGTGCAATTTCTCAAAAACACCATTTTTTAAAAATCTGATAATATGCTCAATAGATACCTTATTAGTTTCTAATAAATACCTTACAAGCAAATCCTGTACTTTTGCTTAAAACATTTTATATGATTTTTTGAAAATAACATGTGTGTTTTTTTCAAAAAACCAGAAATTCAAGCTCTTTCTTATTTAACCGAATTTGTAATATGATTAATATTTCAAACTAAAAAATACAACCCTGGTACATAATTATTACTGTTAAAATATAGCTACAGGTAACCATTTGCTTAAGTTTAAAATTGTATAAAATACAGCCATTAGTAAAATTAATATTGATCATATGTCATTTTATTCCATACTCATAGATGTATCAAATTCACCTACAGTGTGTTAAATATTTTGTTATGTAGTATTGGATATAATATATTAATATGCAGATACATACATTACAGAAGAATTAGGTACTGAAAATTTCTTGAATTAACTTCAACTCTTTATCATCGTAAGTGTGAAGTTGTGCAGATTGTCCTATTGGAACTGATTTTTCTATTTTTAGAAGCTCATTTTCCAATGGTAATGCACATTCATCTTTTTTTCTTTCCAGATTCTTCTGGCCACTGGAATGCTTTAGCAGGATTATGGGGGTACATGAATGATACTTTAATGTCATGTAGTTCTCGTGATATACCATTAATTTGTCCTATCTACCAATTGTTTTCATAAATGCATCCAATGAAATCGCCAATTTGGAAATCATGTATTGAATATTGTTTTTTTATTTGGCTGGAGGTTTCAACTTTTGTCAATATATTTTTAATCGTTCGTCCCATATAACCTTCATTATTTTCAATCTCCTCAATAATGTTTAGATGGTATACCAGCAATAGATCTTATATTGGCATATTCTTTCTCTTTATTAGCTCTATAAGCTTGAATAATCTTTTTGTCTAGATGTAGCAGAATGATATTTTTTAACAAACAGGAAAGTTCAGCAACAAATCAAACAGAATCTCGGATAGCTCTTATTATAACAATTCTGAATAAAAACACCTTCACTAAAATGTTCTATTTTTATACAGCATTAGTAAATGGTAGATTGTAAGATAATAATTGTTAAAAAGAAATTTAATAAAATAGAAAACTTTCTTCATGTTGATTTTTTTAATTAATAAAATTGTTAAAATTTGAAATATAACTGTACTGTTAAAATACATTGTAATAAGTCAGGATCAAAAAATTTAAATTTTTAAATTCAATGAAGTTATTAAAGAAAACTTTTAGTTATATATGTACATCTTAGAACATATTAAAACATTATCATCATAGAATATCAAAATATATTTTAATAAAAGTGTGAAAATAATGTTTTATAATATTTTCCTCTAAGCAAAAATATACCTGTTCAATAGCAATCTAATTATTGAGTACTAAAAGGAAAGAAAATGAAAAGAAAATCAGATTTTTCTTTTTTAAAAGGGGAGTTTGAATTATTTACATTTTATGAATAGGAATTTTTGAAGATTATGTTATATTTATCTGCCATAATTATGTGCATAGTATTACCTTTTCATTAAACAATAGAAATCATATTATTAATTCAGTGAAATAAGAACGAGCTTGACTTTCTGGTTTTTTTTAAAAAACACACAACATGATATTTTCAAAAAATCATATAAAATTTTCTAAGCAAAAGTACAGGATTTGCTTGTAAGGTATTTATTAGAAACTAATAAGGTATCTATTGAGCATATTATCAGATTTTTAAAAAATGGTGTTTTTGAGAAATTGCACTTCAAAAGTAGCGATTTTACAAGATTTTGCATAATTTAAAATTGAATTACAAAAGTTGTATGCACCTTAGGGTTAAAATAAAATTTGCTCTAAAACTCCCATTAAAGGTCTTTGGATTGCCATCAATGCTTAGCTTTAAAATATTTTTTTCATTCTGAAAAAAATTTTTGAATATAGTAATAATTATATTTTTTGTACTTAAAAACTAATTTTTTTTAATTACGTAAAAATGTCACAATATTTTTTAAAACTGTGCTAAAGTAAAATTCAGTTTAATAACTATTTGTAAAAAATAAATTGACTCAATATGTTGAATATGTTTGGTATTGTGTTCATTTCAAAATGAAGTGTTTTTCAGTTTTCCTGAAAATTGTCAATTTTATCACAATCTTGAAAATGCTGTAACCGGAGAAAAAAAATTCTTTGGTAAAAATCTTTTTGGGAAATTTTGTGTTTTACTTAGTTATAACTACTGTATTTTTTTAAAAAAAATCTGTGATGGTGAATTGACGCATATCAATACTGCCTGCCTGAATTGAAATGGAATAACTCTTAATAGAGTTTTGTTTGATGTAAAGCAAATTCATTATGAATTTAAATTCTCGTATAATTTTACTGGTGACTAATTGTTTTTGAAACTTCTTCTTGCGTGAGACTGATTTTATTTTCCGAAATTTCTGATAATCACTTAATACTTTTACTTTTCGTTTTATGCTTGTGTTTAGATTTAAGAAACTTGTGTAAACTAATATTTCTTTTTCCGTAGTTAATGAATTATTTGAAAAAAAAAGTGTTCGTGCATATTTTAAATATGCAGACAGTCACTAAATTAAAATTTATGAACAGCATTTGATAGTAGGTATTATTTCCAATCAATTGGCATCTGTGTCTTTTCTATACGGTCGTTTGCAGGAGAATTGGTAGGTGGTAATCACCTATTCCACCATAATTTTTAAGATATCTATTGACAAAACAGTACAATAAAAAATCGTTAATCTTGATAACAGCTATCACTAATCATCTACTATGAGGTAATCTGTGTTCGACTTCTTGGAAATTTTCGGAATTCAGACCTCCGAGAGGTCACTTTTTTAGCCTTTACAAATTTTATAAAATTGTTTTTATGACACATTGCTACAATTAAAAAAATAAGCCTGAAATTCTACGTCAAATGTAGCAAACGAAAGTAAGCAAATGATGTAGAAAACAGTTCGTACTATAAAAAAGATTTAATAATATTCAGATCTTGATGTATTAGCATACACCAAGTTATGCAGTATAGCATCCGAAATCTTTTGTGTGTCCCTGTAAATACTATCTGTTTTCTATTATACAGGAAGTAATTTTTAGTAAACCTCAGCAACGTATAACAATTTCATAAAATGTGAAATAGTTTAATATAATTAAAACACGCCCCAAACAATATTTTCCTCTGTACCATATGTAATGGAATACTTTTGTGCTGTCCTGTAAATTAATAACAAATATTCGTTGCACCACAGATTGTACAGAATGTATATTTTAGTATATATTTCATACATCAATTTTATTATGTTTGAAAGAGTGTAATATCATTAAAATGGACTTGAAGCTTTTTTTTCCCATTGACCGTAATGTAATGGAATACTTTTAATTGTCCCTGTAATTAAATTATAAATCCAATTTTCATAAAATTTAAAAATACTCGACAAAATGATGGCACAATTATATATTTAAAATTTCAAACGATTCAGTTGGGTAGTTTTTGCGTTTTCAAATGTAGACGGACAGACAGACGGACGAATGGACTGAACGACGACTATAGATGGGTGCTACGCATTTATATAATTAGGAATAAACCTAAAAAGAAAGAAAAACAATCTCACTACGAATTGGGTTATTCCAACGGCATTTCCAAGGTTAACTTAAAATCAAAATTTTTGTAGGGAAATAATGATGGCAAAAGTTTTTATTTAGACTGTATAAAAAGAGACTGCTCCGAGACCTGGATATTGCATGACTAGTTCAAGAAAATTGCATAGCATTGCGTAGATTTGATGGAACTTTGAGAATACACAAGGAATATAGTGAAATTTTCTGTCTACAAAGTCTAGACACAGAGATTAAGCTATTTTCGAAGTTGATGCTACGTGAGTATATTAAATCTTCTCAAGCCAGATATAGCATAAGCAAGTAAAATTGACTGCAGTTCGTTAAAAATTTCGTACCCTCTGAAAAATCCAAAGTCTGTGTCCTTTTCCCTAGTCCAGTCCGACCATGCTTTCCATAAAGAAAAACTATCACTAAACTTTAATGCCAAAAAGGGCACGATCGTAGCAGAACATTCACTTGACTTCAGACATGTTGCACGTGTCAGTTATGTGATCATGTGATACTTAATTAGACGCTCATCTGTATTTTAATGATGTTTTACTGATTTATTAGTTGCGTTAATTAAAATAACAATCACGTCCTTAAACGGCGATGCCATGATATTCAGTAAGAAAAAGCACGGAAAAAAATGTTAAGACAAGCAGGAAGTAGGAATTCTGTTTGCTTTTTTAAAAAGTTTACTTTGCCCCGATGAGAAAAAATATATATATATTATTACGAGGTGGAACCCAACGAATTTCGATTAAAGCAAATGTTAATTAAGGAACTGTTTCATTAATTTATAATAAACTTAAAAAAATAGTGACAATAAAAGTGCACCTTAAATTGGTTAGTCTAACTCTCAACAAGTATTAATGTAAAAGTCACTGCTCTTCTACAAAGGTAATCTTTTTTTTTTTTTTTTTTTTTTTTTTTTTTTACTTTATCAGTGTGCGATTTCAATTATTTTCAAAACTGAACCATTTTCGCCTATGACAAATTTCATAGCTGCTGAAGTGAAAATCACGCTCTTCTACAAAATTTATTTCAGTTTTAAAACTTAACATACAGGCTTTCATTTTTAATAAAACGACATTATTTGTATCCGCTGAAAAATTTTACATTTATGCTTCAGTCTTAAACAGTATATATAGAAAAATGTACATAGGACGCGACTACTGAGGATTAATACATTAATACAATAAAGAGCAATGTCGGAAACTTAACCCAAAAAAAAATTTGTCTCTTTTACTATTATATGTTTTACAAAAATAGTTCTATGCTTCTCTCTATTCTTAAAAAAAGAAAAAGAAAAAAGGCCTGTAACCGCCGCTGACATTCAATATTTTGGTCGTTCTTCATTAATATTAAGAAAACTACTGCACATAAAATAGATAATATTATAGAGAAATTTTTGATAAATACACCGATGCAGATAGTTTCTAAATTGAATCATTATTTTAGGAGATATTTATTGTTAAAATTTGTCAGAATCGTTCCATTAAAAGAGTGTTATAGAAGCAAAAATTATACATAGGAATTTAATCATTTTTAGATCATTTTATACATTAGAGGTTCCCGGTGTGCAGACTGCATAATAATTATTCTTTTAATTTGGTTAATTCTTTGATGTTTTATTTCCATTTTAAATTCAAATTTTCAGCATTTTGAGAGACATTTTTTACATATTTTAGAATATATTATTATTTTAAGTTCTTGCCAATTTGTGAAAACAGAGCAAAGAATAATATTTCTTTCAAATAAATTTTTTTATTTACACGTAACTGTTATAAACAGAAAAAACTTATAAATTAGAATTAGATGATTTCATATTAAAAGCAGGAAAATTTTGCAATTACGTCATTAAAAACTATATTTACACGGGATTTTTAAAAGTGAAAGAAAATGTTAAAATAATAAATGCATTAATATGTGCGGAAAACCGTAAATGGAGGAACTTATGCCTATGCCAAATAATAATCTTGCCTAACAGTTTAAATTTGAAAATATATTACACAACACATTTATTTTCCATTTCTGGATAATCTTTTAAACTGTTGTTGCCAGCTTTAAGGAAAATAAAAAGATTTCTTTTCTAGCAACAAAAGCATTTTCACATGAATTTTAAAAGAGAAGTAATTTTTTAAATAATACCAATATACAGGGTGGTCATAAAAAAACTTTGCCGATATATGGAGCTCTAGCGGCCAGTCCGTTCAACCGATCAAAATGAAATTTCAGATATAGCTATTCAGAGGTATGAGCTCGAGATTCTGTAAACGACAACAAAATGGCGCTCACGGTTACGGTTATAGTTACAGAAACTCGAAAATTTCCAATGACAACACCCTTTTTTTTTCATCGCAAAATGCTCAGTGCATTCGAAAGCCCTAAAAACCGTTGGAACCGTACGTGTATCGCAAGAAACGGGCATGTTATGCACGCACAAAAGACCGTTCTGGGAATCCTCCCTCGGTCATGGCACCCATGTGGAAAATGTGTAATCAAAATAAAAGTTTTAGTTTCTCCGATCTGTATTGTAATCAGAGATTAGTGTACTGACTCTGCGTCATATGCAAATTTCCTCCTTGCGCCCCAATCGAGTTTTTTCTATGGGGGGGGGGGGAGGATTCCCAGAACAGTTTTTTGTGCGTGCATAACATGTCCGTTTCTTGCGATACCCGTACGGTTCCAACGCTCTTTAGGGTTTTCGCATGCGCTGAGCATTTTGCGATTTTTGCATTTTGCATGAAAAAAAATGAGTGTTGCCATTGGAAATTTTCGAGTTTCTGTAACTATAACCGTAACCGTGAGCGCCATTTTGATGCCGTTCACAGAATCTCGAGCTCATACCTCTGAATAGCTATATCTGAAATTTCACCTCGATCGGTTGAGCGGACCGGCCGCTAGAGCTCCATATATCGGCAAAGTTTTTTTATGACCACCCTGTACTTTAAAAACAGTAAATTGGATACATTATATCATATATAAAATGACCAAACAATAACATTGCAAAATAAATTAAATTTTAAAGTATTTTTACACGATACATTTTTTTTTTCTATTTTGAGATGGTTTTTTTAACAATAGTTGCGATTTTTAACGAAGCGAAATATTTTTGTTTTCTAACCCGAAAAATATCTTTACGTAAATGTTAAAAAAAAAAAAAGAAAAAACTTTCGGGATAATTACGCCATATTTAAAATGATACATATAAAATATCTTATTTAAAACATTTTATTTATAGCATTGTACAAAAATACCGGGAGACAAAGACTCTGCTTACTTAATTCATTCATTCTGTAATAGATTAATTGCAAAAGTTTAACTGATCTTATTTAATCAAAGATGGAAACAGCCATTCTGATTTTTTAAACAGAGACTGAATCAACCTTAATTATCCCAAATCAAAGAATGAATAAATTAAAATCCATTTACAGAAAGATCAGCACTGGTTTTTAGATTATAATTCAATCTTCTGTAATCACTTTAAAAATAATCAAATTCGCATATATTTAGAGTCTACTGTGTCTGAACAAAGATTGACGAACGTAGCTTGTTATGTGCAGAGCCCCCTAGTTATCAAAATTCATTCATTTTTATTTTTTCAAAATAGCACGCATTTTAATGTTGGCTTATGTAGCAGAACGTTATTTTTACCGACGACACTTTAGTTATAACCCGGAAGAAATGGCAAATCAGAGATAAAAAACATTGTAAATAAATATCCAAGATTTTTTTTCAGTTTTCATAGGGAATTAATTATTTAAAATTATTGATAGTCAACATGTTAGTGATAAAAACTTTTAAGAACTTTTTTTTTATTGTTTTTTTTTCTCTTAAAAATAGTTTCATAGCAACATTTTCCTATTTATTTATTAGTAGTATAAAACAGGGTTAAACAATGGATGGCTATCCATCAAAATTTGTGAAGAGCTTCGGGTCATTCCACATCAAATCAGGCAGTAAAATATCAATATGTAACCCATCATCATAGATTTTAATCAAATTATGTTTGTATGTTTTTACTATTAAGATATGATCACCAGTATTTATTTTATTTTTTTTACCCATTGGTAAAATAGCTTCCGAGGAAAAAAATATGTATATCAAAATTTTGTAAAACTGCCGTCAGTTGGCTTCCTGACTGCCCAGTTTTCAAATGTAGCATCTGATAAATAAAATTACTGTTCAATATCTATTTGACAAATCATCTTCAAATAATTTATGCCTAATAAATATGGTACGCAGCTTATGAAAAAAAATTACTGTTATGCTTATAACATTTTGAGTTTTGTCTAAAAACGTTCTTGAAACTTTGAAATTGCGAATTTTTTATGAAAAATAACGATTTAACAAAAGCCGCATTATCACAAAATGTGCAATTTCTATTAAATTTATTTTTGTTGGGAATTATACTTAAAAATCCCCTTTACCTGTCAAGTTCTAACTGAATCTGAAATTTGATGAAAATCTGTGCATTAGTTTTTCAGATATATTCATCACAAAAATCGTAAAAAATAAAAAAGATAAAATAAAAAGATAGAAGCACTACATGTTGAGCGATTTACTCCTAAAAGTAAAGAATACCTATTATATACAAGGAACAAACTGAATTTGAACTGTTTAGGTTCTCTTATAAAAACCTAAACGGAGGACATCTCCCCCCCCCCCCCCTGATTAGGGCCTATAACCCTAGTGCTGATAATTGACCGTTATAAACACAACCAACTTTTTTAAGCCGGTTAGAATTTTTTCATTGTTTTGGGGAGTTACTCTTTATTATGTGAAAGTGGGAATACACAGAGGTTTTCTCCAACGTAAAATTCCAGAAATTTTCATAGGTCTTAAACTTAAATCTTCTTGAGTAATTTTTTTGAGGATTTTTAGATTATTTACACGTTTAAAGCGCCTAAATTTGTGATATCGTTAATTTAGGTTAATGGTTATTAAGTTGATGTTTTAAGTTGTTTTAGATCCATATTTTTGAACCTAAATTACTAAGCGCCTAAAGGATCAATTTCAGAAAACATATTTTCTCTGTCATTTACAATGTCATTTCGTTTGGGAAAAACCCAATGAATAAGTATTTGTATTATTATTTTAGCTTCAGAATAGAAGATGTTAAAAGTGCTAAATCAAAATTCATTCTATTTTTCATAAGGTACATATATTTCTTTAATTCAGTAAATTAATGATAATGCACATAATAAATCGAATAATTCGAAATAAAAAGATCGACAAAATGTGTAAACATGGTCACAGTTCCTTTTTTGTTTATTAGATCCTAAATTTGTGATATCGTTAATTTAGGTTAATGGTTATTAAGTTGATGTTTTAAGTTGTTTTAGATCCATATTTTTTAACCTAAATTACTAAGCGCCTAAAGGATCAATTTCAGAAAACATATTTTCTCTGTCATTTACAATGTCATTTCGTTTGGGAAAAACTCAATGAATAAGTATTTGTATTATTATTTTAGCTTCAGAATAGAAGATGTTAAAAGTGCTAAATCAAAATTCATTCTATTTTTCATAAGGTACATATATTTCTTTAATTCAGTAAATTAATGATAATGCACATAATAAATCGAATAATTCGAAATAAAAAGATCGACAAAATGTGTAAACATGGTCACAGTTCCTTTTTTGTTTATTAGATCCTAAATTTGTGATATCGTTAATTTAGGTTAATGGTTATTAAGTTGATGTTTTAAGTTGTTTTAGATCCATATTTTTTAACCTAAATTACTAAGCGCCTAAAGGATCAATTTCAGAAAACATATTTTTTCTGTCATTTACAATGTCATTTCGTTTGGGAAAAACCCAATGAATAAGTATTTGTATTATTATTTTAGCTTCAGAATAGAAGATGTTAAAAGTGCTAAATCAATATTCATTCTATTTTTCATAAGGTACATATATTTCTTTAATTCCGTAAATTAATGATAATGCACATAATAAATCGAATAATTCGAAATAAAAAGATCGACAAAATGTGTAAACATGGTCACAGTTCCTTTTTTGTTTATTACTAAGCAACGATAATAAGATAAATACAGATCGCAAACATCTCTAATACCCATAGAAGTATCATACATACAAAATATAGCAGAAGAATGCTAATGTTTTTCAATAAACTAGCCGCTCTTGACGACCAGTTTGGTCTCCCTTAAATGTATGTATTAAGCATTAAATCATATTGCTTTTATTCATAATTTATTTTAATTGCTCAATTTTTTGCCAAATTAGAAGGTTCTGCTAGAGAAGTAGACACAGATGTCATATGCGCACCACACTGGTACGATTGCAACAGAATGACAATTATATGTGCCTCACATGGTAACCCGGCTGTTGTTATTTATTTATTAATAAACTGTTTGTTTACTTTTATTTTCTTTTTTAAATGATATAAATTGTTTTATTCTATAATTATTAACTAAACTTTCTTTATTTAATATTGTTTCCTTTTTAAAATAATAGAAATTAGTTAATATGTATGTAACTGGTATTTGAAAACGAAGCTTTTGTCAAATTGGCATCAGAAAAAGTAACGCGCAAATGTGGTGCATATATGACATCTGTGCTGATAAATAAAGTACTCAGTATTTTTATGCTAGCCTGCCGCAGATAATAAATCGCCAAATATTGCACTGGTAACATTTTTTCATACTTCATTAATTATTTAAAATACAATAATATAATCCTTTCACTCGTTTCATTTATAATAGATAACTTTAATTTGAAACTGAAAAGTTTAAAATTCATGACTTTATTTATTTTTTTTAAATAAAAAGAGCAAAAAAAGTAAAAATAATGATATTTTGAAGTTACATAATTGCAGCAAATAAACAAAACATAAATAATTCCAATTTACCACAGCCTAAATCTTACCAAAGGACTTTTGTACAGTAACCAATAATATGCGTTTCACTTGGACGTTGCCATTAAACGATTAACAAATAACGATTAACAAATTTCTGTGCCACATACGATAGCGTAATATATATATAGATATTTTTAATAGCCTAGTACGTGTATCTGTCTCCTAATTCCATTCACCTCTATAGAGTCCATTGTCACTTTTAAGTTTCCATTGAGCCGAGCCAATTCTATTACTATTTACTAATTCAACCAAACAAATATTTTGGTTGATTTGGTTGCTTTTGAACAACCATTGGTATAGGTATGCCTTTTGAATTTAAAGTAGATTCATATGCGTCTTCACCATTTTACTTTAGAACAAACCATTCATCATCGCTATCACTTCATCTATCAAATTAATTGATAGATGAAGTGATATTGAATAATGAGTGATGACGAATTGCTTTGCTATAAAATTGTATCAGTCACTTCTTCAAAAATAATGCCTAGAAAAAAATTCTGATAAAAGTTCACGAATTACAATATCAATATTTAATTACTATAAATTATAAATTGTTAAAGACGTGCAAACCATGGAGTAAATATATGCTTGAAAGTTTTCTTAAACTGTGTTAACAACTTATTGATTTATTCAAAATTCTAGTAAAGGAAATACATTTTTTCTTTGCTTATGTTAAATGTATGTAACGTAATCTCTAAATGCAACAGAATATGTTCATAAGACTTTGGAAAATTTTTATTACTTATTCTTCTTTGCTTATCTAAAGGTAACTCGACGTACGTCGATATTTTGGAACGAATTGCTGACTTAAGTCGAGGTATTACTGTATTAAAAATCACATATGTATATATTATATATTTTTTGAAAGTTATTGATAAGGTAATAAAAGAATACCCATTGTTTTTTGTTTTTGTTTTTGTTTTCAAAAAGTAAAGTTTAATTTAAAAAAAAAAGAAATTTAGCATAATCCAAATTTGGCTATTCTGAACACAGATAAGTCAGTTTGCCCGATTTAAGAGGGATATGCCAAATTTTCAGGAGTTCCAAGACTCGTTTCCACGGAAACAATGTTCAGGACGTCAAAATCCCAGCTTTTCATGATGGGCAAATTCTTTTAAATTTCTTTCAGTACCATTTAGTACCATTACCTATTCGTTAGTCTGCATCGAGATGGAACTTGATACACTAAAAGCTTCGAAAACGAGCAATTTTTTTACGATTCCACCGTAAGGAATTACAAATCCGTACAAATCTTCATGCTGAAAAAAATCTATTTAAAATTTTTGAAATTTTGACCCCAATCGTTCATGGACCCCCTACCAGCAACCCGTGTGACAAATTTCGTAGTCCTGCGGTTTCGGAGTCTTTGAACGTACATAGATAGGCGCTCAGATTTTAATAGAATAGATGAAGCGATTAACAAAAATTGTAAAACAGATTCACAGATATGTCGCATTATGGTGTAGTGTACATTTGTGTCTTCGAACCAGCTTACCGTTCATCAAGAAAACTGGAGATTGAAAAAAAAGGTTGTAAAAAAGACGAACGTTTCTTAATCATTGAAAATAATACTACCAAGTATGGAAATATACAACATTTTCATCCGAGTTATCCATGATACCGAAAAGCTTTCTTTATATTTAAAAACCTCTGAAACCAATATATTTTCCAGAATTTAATCTCACGTCACTTATGATTTTTAGGTGCGTTCGTAATTATAGAAATACGTGGCATCTATAGTCGACGTTCAGTCCGTTTATCCGTCTGTCCGTCCGCATATAATAGAGCAAAAACCACCCAACCGAATCGTTTGAAATTTAAAATGTATAATTGTTGCATAATTTTGTCGTGTCATTTTAAATTTTATGAAAATCAAATGTATAGTTTCATTACAAGGACGCATCCATACCAGGACGGTTTGCAACTGTTTTGTGGCTCAAAGGTGGGCCAATACTTTATTAGGTATATGGTCATAATATTTTGGCTCTGGAGTGCATGTTTTACTTCAATAATCCCTTAGCATTTGCAAATTTGAACTGAATGACCTAAATATACAATAGTAGAGCAAAAATATACCTAGTGTCTGTCAGACGCCGTTTAACCTTTAACATAACAATGTGTCACGTGACACTGCAAGTTTAAGTTAAGTTTTTATGCATTTTTTAAGTTAAATTCTTATCTATTTTTCCTGCTAATATTCAGAACACATTGCTCTTTCAAATTTATTTTTTCAAGAAATTGAATTCTTTGAAGATTTTACAATATGACACTGTAATTGAATAGTGAAAAGAACTTAAAAGGTTGTTATTGTTAAAAGAGCCAAAATGAATTATTCCAGAAATAGAGATTCCATTCAATTTATTTTCATGTATATTTGCGTCAAATATTCAGCTCAGAGGTCATCGTGTTTCAAGCTGCTTTTTTCTCAATATCTTCTCCACCCTTCAACATTTCTCGCGTCGTTGATTCAAAAAACACGCCTTTTCTAGTGTTCGCATCTTTTGAAAGGCTTTAAAAAGAGATAGGGTTTGCCATTCCACTCGTGGGCTACAGGCGCTGAGTATTAATATCAAGTCCTTGAATTTAAAGTCCCGAATTTATTTTGTGTCATAGAGTGGCTTATTATTTTATTTTTTGTCATGATCCCGGTGTCAGGGTTGACCGGAAGTGGTGACCTCGCACCTGTGCTGAAATGCATTATGGTAATGTCAGATGGCAGGTAGAGATCAAAGAGTCAACCGCAAAAAATATTTTGTATTCCGTAGGGGATTGAGTATTAATGAGGTATATGCTGATGCAACTTGAAGAAACTTCCTTATAAAAAAAAACTCTGGCTGCGGAAGTTAAAGTTATACTGAAACTTAGCTCTGAATTTGGCAATTTTGGATAACATCATCATCTGGAAGACACCTGCGTCTAAATAAATCGATGAAATTTTATTAATTCGTATCATTGAAGGAAATCTGACTGCGCACATTCAAATATATCGATTGCGTAGAATGTTTTTTAAAAAATTCTACTCAGAAATTAGGACATGAACATCGTTTTCTTTTAAGTGTAATTGTACCATAAATTACAGAGTGACATGCTCGAATATAAATTTATTGCCGATAAGAATAAATATAATTTAGCACTACTTCATTTCACATAATATCAATTTCAAGAGAAATTATTTAAGAAATTGCACATCAATGAGTCAATTACTAAAAAACAAGTTGGAAATTGCACGTGAAGCGTAGCAAATGCGTTCGTCGATAACGAAGTTTTAAAAATATTCAGATCTTGCTATTATAGTATTCAGTACTTCGGATGCAGTATAATGGTCAAAATCTTTTTTGTGTTCCTGTAAATATACAGGAAGTAACTTGTATTACACCTCAGCAACGTATATCATATTCATAAAATGTGAAATAGTTTAATATAATTAAAACACACCCCAAACAATGTTTCCCCGTATAGCATTATCTAAAGGAAAACTTTTGTGTGACCCTGTAATTTAATAATAAATTTTCTTTGCATTACAGATTGTACAGAATGTATATTTTAGTATATATATATACTTCATTGGTTCATTGGTTCTATTATATTCTAAAGAGTTAACTTCATTTAAATGTACTTGAAACTATTTTTTCCCATTTACTTTAATGTAACGGAATACTTTTGATTGTCCCTGTAATTGATCTATGCATCCAATTTTCATAAAATTTTAAATGACTGGAAAAAATTATATAATAATCATATATTTTAAATTTCAAGCGATTTGGTTGGAAAGTTTTTGCGTTATATGCGGACGGACTGAACGACAACTATAGGTGCTACGTATTTACATAATTATGAACGCACCTTAAAAGACACATTTAATTCAGTGCTGGATGGAGTATGAAGTAAGATATGCGCTAATGTAATTAGATGAAACTGTCTTAAATAAAAAAAATATATTCTGGACTCAGAAGATTAAATAAATTGCAGCTTAGATCTGAATTTTTGATTATTTTTGATGACATCGCAATCTAGAAAAGACAATAAATCCAAATAAATCCATGAAATTTTGTCAATTTGAAGCATTTTGCTTGAAAGAATTCCGTCTAAGCAGCATATGTAAGTATACCGTTTGTGTAAATTATTTAATAAAAAAAACTCGAAAAGGAGAAACTGAACCTTCTGGTTTTCTTTTGCGTGTAAATGAGTTTTAAATCTCGCCTCATCCAAAGATTTAAAAATCGAGTCTTTTTATCAACCTATCCCGTTAGTGAACCTGCATCGGAAATCTGCACTAGTTTTATAATGTAGTTATTAATTTCTTCAATTTTTACAAGAAGAAAGTATTGGATTAATGAATATTTTCCAAGTTCGATTTTCGACGGATTTACACGTTTTAGGGGTCAGAGAACCCGAAAAGCATGTTGTACGGAGGTGTACTAAATTAAAAAGAAAAACTAAATTAAAAAGAAATAGCAAGTAGACTAAATTTTAATGGAATGTTTATTTTTTTAGAGTCGCCGCTTGTTGCAGCATTCAGAGCTTGTTGCTAAGAGACCGTTTCTCTCAATCAACTGCGTCACACAACACGTGAGCAGGGTTACACTAAATTGCCGATTGGCGTATAATTGGCGTAGGCTGTGTTTGTCGCCAAGGCGATGTTACAAGATCACAATACAGAAGCGGAACATCCCGCCCGGCGTTGAAATATTTTTATATTTCAAGATACATATGCAATACAAATAATAACACAACGTGATACAAATTATAAGCAAAAATAAATAAATAAACACAAATAATACATAAAATTAATACATAATAAAGCACATTTAAGGTTTAGGATCTATGATGTTGTCCTCAATGGGTAATATACTTATTTTTGAAATAGGTCGTTTAAAATTACCCTTAGCGGTACGAACTTCAACTACCCTGACTATCCCGTCCGCGCCTGGGAAAACCTTATTAATGCGGCCTAGTGACCAAGTGCAAATGGGCAGTTGTGAGTCCTTAAGCAAAACTAGCATTCCTGGCAGAATATTAGGCTTTTTAAATAGCCACTTATTCCTTTCTTGTAACTGGCTCAGATAATTATTCTGCCAACGTTTCCATATTAACTGCGTTAATTTTTGAGTCCTTTGCCATTTATTTAGCAAATTATCTTTGACCTCACTTAAATTGGGTTCTGGAATTAAATTAAGAGGCTTTCCTATGAGGAAGTGACCAGGAGTCACCACCTGAAGATCGTCAGGATCTGTTGACAAAGGACAAAGTGGTCGCGAATTTAAAATAGCCTCTATCTGTGTGATAACTGTCAGGAATTCCTCGATCGTGAGATGAGCTGAGCCCACAGCTCTTTTTAAGTGGTATTTGAAAGATTTGACTCCTGCCTCCCAAAGGCCACCAAAATTTGGCGCCCTAGGAGGGGAGAACTTCCAGTTAATACTTTCAGAAACTAAAAAGTTCGAAACTTCATCACTCGTAACAAGTCTGCGTAAACGTTTTAGTTCTGGTGAAACCCCAACGAAATTTGTAGCTTTGTCGCTAAAGATTACAGAGGTTTTCCCACGACAAGCGAAGAATCTTTTTAGAGTTGCTATTATAGCTTCGGATGTCAAATCTGAGACAAAATCCAAGTGCACAGCTTTAGTGACCATACATACAAATATGGCAACATAGATTTTCTGAAAAGTACCCTTTCTTTGACCTTTATATTTTATTTCAAAAGGCCCACTTAATCTAATCCCACATTTGAAAATGGGGAACTGGGCACTATTCTTTCAGGAGGGAGATCCCCCATCACTTGACTAGCCGTTATAGGTTTAATTTTAAAGCATTGTAAACACTCATGTACAATTTTACGCGCAATATTTCTGCCACCAAGCGGCCAATATTTTTGACGCACAGTGTTCAAAAGAGCTTGGAGTCCTACATGAAAATCTCGTTTATGATAATATTGAAAAATTAATTTCGTCAAGCGACAGCTCGCCGGAAGTATAATGGGGTGTTTATGGTCAAAATTCAAATTTGATTTTGCTAGTCTTCCTCCCACCCTCAATAAGCTATCTCCATCTAAAAAGGGATTTCAGAATTTTAACTTACTTGCGCGATGAACCGAAGATCCCGCTTGGAGGGCCGAAATTTCAATTTTGAAATTATTATTAAATAATTCTCTGCCTTTCTTAATTCATCTAGCAACAGAGGGCCGGTTGCAGATGTTACTTTTTTACATTTATGTATGAATCTGAAAATATAAGCTAAAATTCTAATCAATTTTTGAAAATTATTCCTAAGATTAATTAAATTATCACACAAATTAGAGTCATTATGAATAGCGAATGTCAAGTTGCTGGGAGCTTTAAGCTCACTAGAATAATGTTCATCTTTAATGTCATTTATATTAGAGTCAGTTTTTGCTATTGTTTCTTCAAGAATTGAAAGAGGCGGGCCATGCCACCACAACTGGTTAGAAGACAGGTTTTCCACACTTGCACCTCTTCATATCAAGTCAGCTGGATTGTGTTCTGGCGGAATATGAAACCATGGAAAGTCCTTAGTTTGTTCCTTAATTTGCACAACGCGGTTTCCCACAAACGTTTTCAGGAGATGAGGAGCAGTGTCTATCCAAGCTAAAGCAATACTTGAATCAGAAAACAAATTGACTGAAGTTACCTGTTTGTCTAATGAATTTAAGACCTTGTTAGTGAGTTTAGCCAGAAGAAGACATGCTGACAGTTCGAGACGTGGCACTGTTATTACTTTGGTTGGACACACGCAGGATTTACTACATAATAAGTGACCGATGGTTTCACTAGAATTAGATGTTTGCATGTATATCACTGCGCCATAAGCCTTGGAAGACGCATATGCGAAACCATTTAGCACCACTGATTGGTTCACAGCTAGGAAGCATCTTGGTACTTCAATGGATTCCAGTTCTTTAAGACTTTCGAGGAAGGTTTCCCATTGTTTTACAACATGAGAGGGCAGCTTCTCATTCCACTCTATTTTAAGAAGCCACAGCTCCTGCATGAATATTTTTGCTTTAGCAATCACTTGCCCTAAGAGACCGAGAGGATCATAAATGCGGGCAATTTGCGAAAGTACATCTCTTTTTGTGAAATCTCTTTTTGTGTTAATATTAACTTTATACTTAAAGGTATAATTGAAACTGTTCCACAACATCCCTAATGTTTTAACAGTTATTTCTTCAGAATTTCTGTCCAGGGGAAACATGTGATTATCAATAGATTTGACCTCATTGGTACACCATTTGTGTAAAACCATCCCTCCCTTTAAGAGGAGTTCTGTTAATTGCGATTTCATTAACCCATTTTCGGCCAAAGGTTCGTATACGAAACATTTCGATAAATATTTTTTTTTAACACTCTGACACATTTTTTTCAAGAATTTTATTTTTCTTCTATTTTTTAAGGCTTTTGAAGACATCCATAAAATATTAGTAATTCAATTGGAGTAAACACTTTCTCTTAAAAAATTTTCAAAATACGCTAGAGTTTTAATTTGAAACGCCTTTGACAAATTCGACTTTTTAAAAAAATATTATTATTCCAATTGAAATGAATTATATGTTTTTAAAATAGATTAAAGTTGCAAATTCTGTATATGAAATAAGAATAAAACAAAAGTCATAAAAATATTATTCATATTCATATTATTCATTATAAGAAATAATATTTTATATTATTATATAAAATATTATTTCTTATATAAAATATTATTTTTCATGCACGAATCTTTTTTTGTGTCTTAATGTATGTAATTTAAGCATATTTCAATAAAAATAATGCTACATTTTATAAAATTTCTGTGCTTGGCCTAAAATGGGTTAATCTGAATTCTTCTAAATTGGATGAGCCCGATAGGTAATCATCTATATAAAAGTCCTTCAAAACAATTTTCGATGCTAACGGGAATTCCTTTTTCTCATCTAGAGCTAATTGTTGTAATACTTTGGTGGCTAAGTAGGGAGCACAAGATGTTCCATACGAAACTGTTGTTAGCTGAAATACCTTAACCGGGGATGACATACTGTCTTTCCACAAAATTTTTAAATATTTGTACTGGTATGGATTTATTTCTATCATCTTAAACATTTGTTTAATATCCGCAGTAAAAGCATAAATATGCTTTCTAAATCTAATTAATATATTCAAAGATTTTCCGTTGGTTGACTTGGCACTAGCGTCAAAAACGACGCGTAGTTTTGTGGTTTTACTAGAGGGTCGTAAAATGCCGTGATGTGGTAAGTAATAGCCATCATTAAAGTTCGTGTTTTCTTTTATTTCATGCATGTGATTTAAATCTCTATATTCTTTAATAAATTCTGTGTATAAGTTTTTCATAACAGGATCTCAATCTAAATGTTGACACAGAGAGTTTAATCTTTTCAACGCAAGATTTTTGGAATTTCCCAAATCGGGTTCTAAAACCTGTGGTTTAAACGGCATCGTGACCACAAACGTACCATCCGGTTTTCTGAAGTGCGTTTTATCGAAGTGATCATTACAGTATTCTAATTCTTCACTGTTACAGGGTTTTAAATTTTGTACTTCTTCAATTTCCCAGAAAGACTTCAAAGTGTCATTAAGTATTTCAAGATTTTTTGTTAAGAAACAATAATTAGTATTATTATTATTTACTGTTTTGTCATAAATACAACCAGATACAACATAACCGAAAATACTTGATTGCAAATATAAGTTATTGCCTAACTTTATTTTTTCTTCATTTAAAAGCGAAAAATACAGTTTAGCACCGATAATTATCTCCACACTGCTTGGAATGTTAAATTGTTTATCCGCTAAACAAATATTTGCTGGAGTTTTTAAATCTGATATGTTTATCTTTTTCGACGGCGTGAAGTCACAGATGTTTGGAACGATTAATAACTCAATATCATAACTGGTACTATTCATTTTATTTGACAACTTTGATTTGATTCTAGATTTAATGTAAATAGGCAATTTATTTATTCCACTTACAGGAATATTCATTTTCTCTTTTTTCAAGCCTAATATTTGTGCTGCTTTAAATGTACAAAAACAATTTTGCGATGCGGAATCTAATATTTCCCTGAAAGGAATTTTGATGCCATTTACATCTGTCAAATAAATTATTGCAGTGCTAATTAAAACAGATTTATTATTATCATTTTCATACGAAAAAAATGAATGAGCAGTAGTTTCGTTTTGTGATAAATCTTCCGAAACAAAATTGCTATTTATTGTTTCATGTATTGGGAGATTGTTTATAGGACTGTTTACTGGTGTTGTATAATTATGTAATGATGAATGGTGGCTTGCTCTCTTGCAAACATGACAAGTGCTTTTTGAATTACAATAATTAATAAGGTGGGCTGAACTTAAACAATTGAAGCAAAATTTATTTTTCTTAACAAGGTTAATTCGCTCACTTAACTTCATGTTTTTATATTTAACACAATGATATAAGGGGTGGTTTTCGGTTTTACAGATTACGCAACATTTACTTTGAGGTTTGTTTGTTTTTATGAATAAGGATTTTGCAGTATATTTAGAGGATACGTTAGAACTTATACTATTTAAGATTTGACATCTTCGCTCAAGAAATTCTAAAAATTCATCAAAATTAGGCACTTCATTATCCTTTAATGTTAGTTCGTATTGTTTACGAGTTTCGTTATCTAGTTTATTTAGAATAATATTCAGCAAAATTGCGTTCGAGAAATTATCTCTATCATACTTTAAGATCTTTAGAGCCCTTAAATTCTTCTTTACGTTATCTAACAAAATGCGCAGATGCTTAGCAGACTCTTGTTTAATTACACAAAGATTTAAAATATTCTTTATATGACAATCTACCATAACTCTTTTATTCTCGTATCTTTGTTCTAACGCATTGAAAAGTGAAACATAATTTTCATCTGGTGTAAGCAAACTCCTCGCTTCACCAGTCAAAGCAGAACGCAAATAAAATAATTTTTCATTATCTTTTAAATTTGAATTATCATTAATAATCTCATTAAAAGTACTTTTAAATACGGACCATTCTTCAATTCTGCCACTAAAAACCGGCAATATGACCCTAGGTAGCTTAATGCTAGACGTTTTAGCTTGGTCCTTATTTAATGGATTTTTTATTTGAATCAGTATTTTCATAATAAGCATTAATAGAGGATTTTAAGCTTACCTTTAGTTTTAGAATATCTTCGTCCAGTTGCGATAGTATTCTTTCAGTTTCTTCCAATTTTTCTTCCTCTATTATTCTGTAATACTCTAGTTTAAGAGCTTCAAACTTTTCTTCTGTTTTCGACAGTAAGTCCAGGTGGGCTTTCCATTCGGATAAATTGAAGGTTTTTCCATCCGTAGCGTTAAATATCCTGGTGACTTGGGCCTTGATATTCCCTCGCCTTCTGTTCAACGCTTTTATTTCAGTTTCCGACATTATTCATCTTGTTGAAGAAATTCGATAAATTCAAGTAATTAACTCAATAGAAAAAAAATGCTGGTTCGCCTCCGGGTCGCTAGGACCAAAATGTACGGAGGTGTACTAAATTAAAAAGAAAAACTAAATTAAAAAGAAATAGCAAGTAGACTGTAAATTTTAATGGAATGTTTATTTTTTTAGAGTCGCCGCTTGTTGCAGCATTCAGAGCTTGTTGCTAAGAGACCGTTTCTCTCAATCAACTGCGTCACACAACACGTGAGCAGGGTTACACTAAATTGCCGATTGGCGTATAATTGGCGTGGGCTGTGTTTGTCGCCAAGGCGATGTTACAAGATCACAATACAGAAGCGGAACACATGCTTTTATAAAATTTTTGTCTATATGGGACATAAATTTTGTGGGAGCTCTATCTCAAGAAGAATGAAACACTGAATTTAATAAAAATTATATTAAGGTAGTCGCTAATAGTAATCGCGGTGGTGATTTGTTTTTGGTATAAATCGCCCAAAAGGTTGCGTTTTTATGTTGCATTTTTCCCGATATCCATAATACTAGTCTTATTTCAAGAACTAATGCACGGAATTCCGAGCTCTTAGAATCCTGATGATGACCATTTAATTTTACCACTGTGATGGCCAATTTTGAAGCATTAACATGCATGAGATAGAAGAAAGTTTTGGGAATGCCATATCCGACTAGTTTCACTGTAAAATCGTTTGTTTACAATGAAAAACGATGGATGCAGTCAGATGTTTTTCCTGATTTTCCAAAATTTGTTTTTCTGGATAAGGCGAGTTTTGAAACTCGCTTCCACAATTGTATTGTAAAAGAGTAGATGACATGCTTAAATATAAATTGCCATTCTTATTTTTGAAAAATCACGTCAACAAATAGAACTATATTCTTATATTACTCTAATAAATAAAAATTGTGTTTTTGTCCGTTTTCCACTCTTTTTAACTTATTCGAACAATAATATCTCAAAGTTTTTCTTATAAAATGTGAAAGTGTACTACTAGGACAAACTAAATATTATAGAATTGTATGGGAATATTGTTTCTGTTCGCAGATATAATCTGTTAAATTTTCAAAAGCTTCAAAATCTGCAACATTCCAATTAATCATATCTCAAAAAATTACCACAGTTGAATAAAGCAAAATATATCAGGCAGTATTCGAACATATTTATAAAAACATGGAAAAAGGGGAAAAAGTAGGATCTCATGATATATTTTTTAAAAAATGACAAATTTTACAAACAAGCAGTGTCTCTATCACAAAATGAAACGTCCTATTTAACTCTCCTCTTCCTATGTTTTTTTCCTATGAGAAGATGTAATATCCTTTTTTTTTTTTCTTTTCTCTTCCGAAAGAGAAATGGGATGTTTCTTTCTTCCACTTTTTTTTTTTTTTTTTTTTTTTTTTTTGATAAGGAAAAAGTATAATTATTGATATTGCTTTTTTTGTAACTTTTGTTATTTTTTTTACTAAAAATATCATGAGATCCAATTTCTTTTCTTTTCCATGTTTTTATATACATATTTATCTACTACACGACATATTTTGTTTGATTCAACTGTGATGCTTATTTGAGATAGCATTAATTGAAATGCTGCAGAATTTGGAATCTTTGAATATTTAACAGAATATATCTGCCAAAATCAGCAATATGGCGGTAAAATGCGGTATAATTTAGTTTGTCCTAGTAATATACTTTCATATTCTAAAAAAGAAAAAATGAAAAGAAGAAGAAGAAGAATGAGGCACTATTGTTTAAATAAGATAATGAGTACGAAAAACGAAGAAAAATGTCATTTTGATTGCATTTTGTGACAACATAACAATGTAAAGTAACAGTGCTATATAAAAACAAATAAAATTTACTAAAGATGCAGCGTTATACGAATAGTTTGTGACAAAAGAATTTTAGAATGTTGTTGCTTTTCAGGGATATAGCATTAAGAACATACTTTTCAAAAAAAGTGGCATTCACAAACTTGAACATTGGCACTTTTCACAGATAGTTGAAATTTTTTCAGCGCTTCAGAAATGCACAATATTCATTAACTATCACCTACTTCAACATAAAAAAATGTATCAAGCCAATTAAAAAAAAAACAACAACTACCAAACTATCAATTTTTTTGTCTGAATTTCACAATAACGACTCTTAACCACTTCATGACGAGCGTGGTACATATGTGCCAGAAGAAGTTAAGCATCCTTGCTTATTCCTACCAGTAATTTGTATATAAAATTTTGCATTATTTAATCAGAGAATATCTGCAATTAAATTAGACAAGAATGCCTATTCAGATGTAACGCTGATAAAAGATTAAAAATTCTGTAAAGAACGTTCGTAGAGAAAAAGAAAGTAAATGCGATTCTTCTTCCTGTGAATAAGACTCCGTTACATTTTCACTGACATTTATTCAAATATTCGACTTCTTAATTTTCGATACTAAGTAGGCGTAAGTAATTTGTGTAATCTTTGTTATATGATACACAAATTATTTTTTTTTTCTCTTTAATACTCGGTCTTGCCAAGTTTTTCCAACATAAAAAAAAACCAGATTCATTTTAGTAAATTACTTATCGACATTTCGAGCCTAAAACATTTTTAAGTGTGTTCGTAATTATGTAATTGCATAGCACCTGTAATTGTCATTCAGTCCGTCCGTCCGTCTGTTTGTCCGCATATAAGAAAGCAAAAAGTGTCCAATTATTTGAAATTCAAAATATATAATTATTGCATATTTTTATATCAATAATAAACATTTCAAATTTTATGAAAATTGGGTGTATAGTTCAATTACAGGGACAACCAAAAATATTCTGCTAGATCACAGCCAATGGGAAAAAATAGTTTCAAGTGCATTTATAATGATGTTGCATTATTTTGATCGTAATAAAATTGGCATGCATCTATGGAGCATATACAAAAATGCACATTCTGTGCAATCTGTTGTGCAAAGATTAATTTACAGGGCCACACAAAAGTATTCCATTACATAATGGTGTAGGGGGAAACAGTATTTGGGGAGCGTTTTCATTATATAAAACTATTTCACATTTTATGAAATTGCTATGCAAATTACTTCCTCTATAATAGAAAGTAGATAATATTTACAGGGGTATATGAAATATTTCGGATACAATACTCTATCCGAACTACTGTAGAACAAAGTACTTACACCAAGATCTGACTATTTATGAAACTTCGTTATATTACTAAAATTTCGTTATAATAAGTGCGTTACATACGAACGCACTTTATTTTGCTACGTTTTACGTACAATTTAGGACTTGTTATCTTTTACATTTTTAATTAATATCACCTCGTAATAATAATGCGCATAAATACAGTTATATCAAATTTCAATCGCATGAGATTTTAGATAAATTTGAAATTTAAATCTAATAAATTTAAATTTAAACAATAAGCTTATATTAGCAGATTTAGCACCATTTAGGAATAAAAAATGAAACTTGTTATAACAATGCTCATATTATTTGAAATTTTAATTTATTTAAATTTTTCGTTTCTTTATTTGTCCTGGTGTGGAATACTTTGCCCATTTCTCGTAAAAATGAGATACTTGTGATTGCAATATTTTGATTTATTGTGGTGTGAAATATTTTACCTATTTATCGCAAAAAAATGAATTATTTATAATTACAATATTATTACTTGTTTTGGTGTGAAATATTTTGCCTATTTTTCGCAAAAAATGACTTCTTTTTGTTACAATATTTTGATTTTTTGTGTATGAAATATTATTTGCTTATTTCTTGCAAAAAGTAAATGACTTAAGATTGCAATATTTTGATTTGTGATTGTAAAATATTTTGTTGTGATGTAAAATATTTTATCTATTTCTCGCAAAAAATAAATTACTTATGATTACAATATTTTGATTCGTTGTGGTGGGAAATATTTTGACTATGTCTCGCAAAAAATGACTGATTTTTCATTACAATATTTTGATGTTTTGAATGTGAAATATTTTGCCTATTTCTCACAAAAAAGTGTGACTTCTGATTACGGTATTTTCATTTGTTGTGGTGTGAAATATTTTGCTTATCTGTTGCAAAAAATAAGTGACTTATTATTACAATATTTTGATTTGTTCTGGTGTAAAATAGTTTGCCTATTTCTTGCAAAAAAAATGGCTGTCCTATGATTACGATATTATGATTTATTGTGATGTGAAATATTTTGCCTATTTCTCGCAAAAAATAAATTATTTATGATTACATTATTTGATTTGTGTTGAGATGAAATATTTTGGCTATTTCTTGCAAAAAAATGAGTGACTTATGATTTCAATATTTTTATTTGCTGTGGTGAAAAATATTTTGTCTATTTCATGCAAAAATGACTTATTTCTGATTACAATATTTTGATACGATAAAAAACTAAGGTATGTGGCGACGTAAAAGGGGTTATTTCGCTTTTGTTGGTGGTGACGAGTGGTTTGTTTATAATATAAAACCTACAGAACCAAATTTTATCTGATTTTGTTATATCTTTTGGCATTTCTCGCAAAGAATAAATTACTTATTATTACAATATTCAATATAATGATTTTTTTATGGGCTTACAATGATTTTGTGTTTGTAATAGCGTTCTGTGATGTGATATTTCATTCATTGATTGAAGAAGTGGACATGTTGAGTTGTAAAAATTACTAACTTCTCGCTAAAGATTTTTTTTCTTTTCAAAAAAGAGTTTAGACCGAATATTAATTTATATTATCTGTCTCCCTTTAGGTTTCTCGCATATAACAAGGGAAAAATAGAGTAACAAAAAGTACATACAAAAGAGGAAAGAACAAAATTGCAAGTTTAACGGAAATTTGTCAAGTTAAATTCCATCTAAGGTACCCTGGGGTAATAACGTCACGTTAAGTTTCTACCAATTTTCACGGCTTAGTTTCAGATTGTATTTTTCAAACAAATATAGGATCTGATACAGCAACTGATTGACTATCTATATAAAATAAAATAATTTAACAGATATGTATTCATAAAATGTAATGGCGTTTTTTCTTGACCAATGCTATTTGGCGTTAATACCCACCTATATGGATAATAACGCCATGCAAACAAAACTATAAAATAAGATGGAATAATGGCATGTAGATTGCCCAATTCTATAAATACAAACTCTATAGCTGTAGAAATTGACAAATTGCAATCTAAGCTATTGAAAATGTACAATTTTTTTGTGACTCTGAAAGAAAAAGAAAGCTGTTGTGGTGGCGGGGGGGGAGGAGGCAAAAGAATATCAGATTCTAAGCTACGTTTTGCTTAAAAATGACCATTTAAATAGAATTATTAGAAACATTGCACGGATTATTTAAATCAGTATTTATATTCCCATGTATGCATTCTATGCTATAGAAAATATTGATTTTTTTGTGAAAGTGAAAGAAAAAGGAGTGAGGGGGAGCTTCAACAGAATATAACATCCTGTGTCTCTTTTTGCTTAAAAAGTCCCGCTTAAATATGATTATAAGAAACATTGCATGGTTTTAACCATTCATAATGTAATATTTTAATCATGTGAAGTTTTATAATAACTAGAGTTATATGTAATAAATATTTTTGTTAAACCTTAACTACTGTTAGCGTCTCACATACCGCTGAGTTTTTCAAGTTTCAGAGTTTAACTTGCAATTTTTAGTTTAATTATAGATACCGGGAAAATTCTGTTTCATTTGGAGTCCTATTACTATCTCTAGAAACTTTTGAATAGCTAAATTTTATTTATAATAGTCCTGTATATAAGGTTCAATACAAAAATAATATTCTAAAAGTTAATTTAACATTTTATTCATCGTTAGATTAAGCGGTCTGGCAGGCCGCTCACAGTAAGTTATGCGACAATTTTTGTCACAGCAGTTAAGGGTTAATACTATTATAGTAATCTAGTAAATAATTTTTAATCCATAACTCCACACTAATGTGGATTCTCCAAACCTACAGTTAAATTGTCGACATTTTAAAGAGCATGCTTTAATAAATTTTTAATAAATAGAATAAAATTTTTGATTAAAAATATTATCCCAAAGAGATATCTTATTCAATTTTATGCATAATTCATATGTTTATATATCATTATTTCTATATTAGCAACAAAATTAACCCTTAACTGCTGTTAGCAATCTGACTGAACACTGTACCCCCTCCCCCCCCCCAAAAAAAATAGCATTTAACTTGTTTTTCCCAGTTTAACTATAGTTACAACTGAAATTCTCTTTCGTTTCAAGTTCTCGTAATATTTTTAGAAATATTTGAATAGATTACATTTAATTAGAATTAACTATGTACAAAAAGTTTAGCGCAGGAACAGTATTCTATGATTTTTAATCATGGATCGCATTTTAACCTTTAACTAATGTTACCGGTCTCGTTAACCACTATTTTTCTTTTAATTTTTTAGTTTAACTTGTAATTTTCAGTTTAACTGCAAACTCTACCGAAATTTTGTTTCATTTGGAATTTTAGTACTATCACCAGAGACTAAATAGGTGAATATTAAGTATAATACTCTTGTATAAAATGTTTAGTACAAAAACATAATCCTATGAGTTATTCCCGCCTTTTATTCATCTTTCAATTTTGTGGTCTCACAAACCGAATCACTTTCATATTTTACAATTTCTGTCACATCAGTTACAGGTTAAATTTATAAAGTTTTGAAAAACCGAACGATGAGAAAGCAGACAGTTAAAATTTCGAACTCAATTGAACAATCCAGTGGAAATTTAATAGAAACCTGATTTTGAAGATGTTCGAATTTGAATCTCGAAAGCATTTTGATATAGTGTTAGTTACAAGATTTAAAAATTATTTTTTACATTAGTAAAAAAATAATAATAATAATATAATAAAAAAATAAAATAGAGAGATTATTTTTAAGTATTGGGCACCTCCCCCCTTAATCTTACCATTTCAACAATGATGATAATGCTGTCCCATATTAATATATAAACGCCCTTCGAATATAGTTCGGCCACTGTTGGGAATCAACCGGGGTAATAGCGCCAATCCCTGGCGTTATTACCCCGGGATACTTATTGCGCAGTAAATCCTAAGATACAAATTATCTCGAGAAGATATCCAAAATCTTCTACAACAATTTGAAAGTACATGAAATACAATACAAATTTATCTAATAAACAAAGTATTTATGGATAAAAAATATAGTCTTCAGATCAAAAACCTTACCTCGAAAATTTTAGATCAAGCGTTAATTTTAGTTGCTTGTAAAAATAATAAGACCTAAAAATGAAACGAATTAACTTGAAGCTGTTTTTTGCGATTTATATGACTCAAAACCCTTCTGCGCAGAGCACATGGGTGTCATTTACCTGATTATTTCATTATTATGCAAAATATAAGCACTTGGCGTTATTACCCCGCCTGGCGTTATTACCCCAGGGTACCTTATTTTCCACCTACCTGGATGATTTTTGGTAAAATATTAACAAATAGATCCTTGTTTCCTGGTAAACAGCAGATGGAAACCATTCCGACTTAAACATAAGTAAAATAAGATTTTATCTTAAAACTTGCTGGATGTGCCAATACCAAAACTCATACATCTTAATACTTCAAAAAGATGTTACAAATGTTAATGCTGCATTTTTTTAAAAGCTATTGCATAGCTTTTATCGCGGGCTTTGAGCGCGGCGACCGAATCCAAAAATTCCGTAACGAGAAAAATCCTAACACATCCGTAACGAAAAAAACCTAACACTCGGCTGACGTCGTTTCAGCTCGGCAGACTTCGGCACGGTGCCGAAGTCTGCCGAGCTGAAACGACGTTAGCCGGAGTGTTTTTCTATCTTCTTTAGACACAATACTTTAGTTCAATAGTGAATGGCAGTTGCTGGTATATAGCTGTACGCGTAAAATTTGTGTATAAAGTGTTTTAATATGAATAAACAAAGTGCATTTATTAATGAAGAAAGTGGTGAAAAAATAGTGAAAGAAAATGAGTGAGTACTCTATATACATACATTTTATTATTATCACAAATGTGGTATTTTTAAGCTATTGCATAGCTTTTATCGCGCGCTTTGAGCTTTGAGCGTGGTGACCGAATCTAGAAATTCCGTAACGAGTTAAACCTGACACTCCGGCTCACGTCGTTTGAATATAACTCGGGATCCAATTTTCGTAGAGCGGCCAAATTTTGTTTGGTAATTTATTATGAAACAGTGTTAGTTTTGGTGACAGGAGACCCCCCAGGGTGAGGGTCAAAAAATTTAAAATGCTTATAACACGCGATCTAATTTTCATAGCGCGTCCAAATTTTGTTTGGGAAATTATTATGAGACAGTGTTGATTTCTGGTGACAGGAGACCCAACATGGTGAGGGTCGAAAAATTTAAAGGGCTTATAACTCGCGATCCAATTTCGTAGCGTGGCCAAATTTTGTTTGGTAATTTATTATGAGACAGTATTACTTTTGGTGACAGGAGACCCCCACGGTGAGGGTCGAAAAATTTAAAATGCTTACAACTCGCGATCTCATTTTCGTAGCGCGGCCAAATTTTGTTTGGTAATTTATTATGAGACAGTGTTAATTTTTGGTGACAGGAGATCCCCCACGGTGAGGGTCGAAAAATTTAAAATGCTTATAACTCGCGATCTAATTTTCGTTGCGTGGCCAAATTTTGTTTGGTAATTTATTATGAGACAGTGTTAATTTTTGGTGACAGGAGACCCCCCACGCAGAGGGTCGAAAAATTTAAAATGCTTATAACTCGCGATCTAATTTTTGTAGCGCGGCCAAATTTAGTTTGGTAATTTATTATGAGACAGTTTTAATTTTTGGTGACAGGAGACACCCCACTGTGAGGGTCGAAAAATTTAAAATGCTCATAACTCGCGATCCAATTTTCGTAGTGCTTCCAAATTTTGTTTGATAATTTATCATTGCACAGCTTTTATCGCGGGCTTTGAGCGCGGCGACCGAATCTAGAAATTCCGTAACTAGAAAAAACCTAACGCTCTGGCTAACATCGTTTCAGTTCGGCAGTTTTGGGCACGGTATCTTTCGGTAGACTTCGGCAGACATTGACGCAGGATTTTTCTTATATTTAGAGGATATCAAGTCTCAAACTTACGTTTTTTATTTCAGTTACCATAAACCTATTATTTCAATGATAAAAATTCCTGATTAACTTACATGTATTGTAAGATAATAAAAATATTTTAAACGATATTAACTTCTCATTTATTCAATAAAAGAAAAAAAATTGTTTTCTTATCGGTTATCACGCTCAAAAACTGTAACTTGAATTAATATCAAAGAAAAAGAAAAAACTTGAATTAATATCAAAGACAAAAAAAAACTGCATAAATAAAAAATGTATAAATAATTATAATTGCATAAGTTGATAAAAAATGCTATGCAATAGCTTTACCGCGGCAGTCCCCGAGTGCCACACGTACTTTTTTTTTTTATTCAATACAGTATCAACTTTGATTTTCATCTTAAATTTCGCATCATTTAAACAATCGAGTAAAATCTAATTAATATCGATCACCATATTTATTAAAATAAATAGACTTTGGTTATTTTGTTGTATATCCGCTGTTTGCGAACAACCGGTTTAGCAGGATGCGAGATCCCGCCGCTGTACAACAAAATTACGAAAAACCGAGAAAATTATATAAAAATCGAAATCACAGCACCCATCTCCAGCGGTATCATTTCAAATTCGAGAAGGATCTGCTTACCATAGCTAAAAACATGCCTTTTCTTTCCCTTGATTTTATGGTTAGGATGTTGGCAATAGTGAGGTGGTATCCGAAAGTTTCTAAATTTCTATCTATGCGTTGCACAAATCATATTGCCAATATCCTAATCATAAAATCAAGAGAAAGAAAGGACATGAGGATTTGAGACCTTGTACCTTGGCAATAGCGCAGTGGTGTCCAAAATTTTTCAAATTTGTATCTGTGTTTTGCACAAATCATATTGTCAACATCCTAATCATAAAACGAAGGGTAAAAAAGAACATGAGTATCGAAGTTAAAAAGTTCTGATCTGTTTGATCTTCTGTTTGATGTTTATCAGAGTTCTGAAATCTAAAGCACTGTCCACAGAAATTGGTACAATTACTATTTGACAAGTATTATGCAGGATTCACAGAACGGAATGTATTGAAACAGACTGTGGAATGGCTAAACGGAAGGTACTGAAATCATATCCCCAAGTTCTAGAGTAGTTCCACTTCGATTTTCTATGAGATCTTGTACCGAAATATTTTATGGAAGTATGTTTGTTTTTATTTTTTTTTTCCAGTTCCATACCGTTGTGTCTAATTAGTTCAGAAACTGGAAATAATTCATTTGATCTTGTAGCAGCATATGGCCCACAATCAAAATTATTTGATGACTTGTATAATGAATATTCACCCATGTTTAAAATGACTTTTATACACAGTCTTAATTTCAAAGAAGACGCTATACAAGAAAACTAGATGAGCTTTTGATTATCTAGTTTAGATACTTCTTTTCACATTATTAAACATTAATTCACTTTTCTCTTCTCTTCTCTTCACTTCACTGCCTCAAACCATTTAATCACACGTCCTTTAATTCTGGGGGATTCTTATATGGAATGACTCTTAATCTTATTGAATGTAAAAGAAAGTAAAAAACTATGATAATTCTTGATGAAACAGATAATGAAAAACTACTGGAATATTCCTATCTGATAAATTACCAAGTAGCTCATAGCATCGCTGAAACATTTAATAAACTTTGCATACATGATATTGTCAGTTGTTGATGAAAAAACAGGAATTAAGAGCTATTAATTTAATCTACACTATTATTTTGTCAAATAACACCATTGCTTACAAAGCCATCAAAAGGAATCTTCTTTGGAAACCACTACAAATTAACAATCCAGGGGATGAAATATTTCATCTTTCGGATGTATTCTTCTCATCAGATGAAATATCAAGGGAAAAATTGTGCAGATTTATATTTGCTGACAATATGAAAGAAATGATGGCTTTTGAGCAACATTAGTGATTTGGCGAATAGAAAATAAAAAACAGATGCCAAATGAAAAAAAAAAAAAAAAAAAAAAAAAAAAAAAAAAAACGTAAGCAAAATAGATTCGTCGTGAAATACAGATAAATCTACCTTTAACCCTTTATTGTATTTTGTGTGTGTGTGTGTGCTGGGTCATCTCGTCGACCAAAGGAACCATCGCCAGACTATAAGATTAAATGTCAATAATGGATGATCGTAAATGTCACATTCAATGATATTAAATGTTATACTCGTGTTTAAAATGTCGCGTTTAAAATTTTTATTATTTTTTTTTATTTGTATTTTTATTAATATTCTAATAATTATTTGCTTTTTTCATTATTTAAATTAAAAATTATGTCAATATGCATAATTTGGCGATTTGTATAATTTGACGAAATTGGTCGACGAAATAACCAGATAGTGCCCTTTTTTTTTTTTTTTAATGTTTTCTAAAATAAAATATTTTTTTCTTATAGCTTAGAAAATTGAAATTACACCAGATGTTACATAAATTATTAAAAATAAATACATTTGAAACGTCTCTAAAATGTGTAAATATTCCAATCATTTTTTAACGGCAAATTGCAGTGAGATTTTGACTATGACTGATTTGAAAAATTGATGATTGGCATTGGCCAATGATACTTCGCATAGAACTAAAAAGCAGTATGGTAAAAGGCAAATTCAACATCGAATTTCAGCAAAACATTTCTAGATTTGATGAATGATGCGAGTAATTTTGTTTGTGATTTCACCGGCACATAGACAGTGATTAACTAAGAACAGATAAATACTTATTGTATAATCCTTTCTGGGTCTTTGGCTGTTGCGAAATTGAATTGCTGTTGATTTAAAAATAGGAACATCATTTGATGGTGTATTAGTGAATATCAAAAACTATAGAAATTGCAGTCCGCATCATAAAATTCCTATTAAATGTTATATAATGCTGTTTCATTTGAAAAAATCTAATGAAAGATGTCCTTAGAAGTATTTTCAAGAGACAATACATTTCTAATAACATAAATAAAGCAATTAAAAGACTTAGAATTTCATATTATCATTTTCCTGGCATGTCACACTGTGATGTCACTGAAGTGAATTCAGATATAAATCATATTCTCTCTGTCATGAATTCTATTGATTCTTGCATTCAGTTTACTTTTGAAACTGAATCGAACAATTGCCTGTCTTTTCTGAATGTCCTTGTTATTCGCAATGAAGATAATTTTCAGACTACTATCTTTCGCAAACCTTTTGCGGTCAGTCTTCCACCTCACAGATATTCTTCTCATCCTCCTAACCAGAAAGTTGCGGCTTTTAAAACTTTTGTTTTCCGGGCTTCCAATATTTGTTCAACTCCTCAGTTACTCAGTGATGAACTTAATTATCTAAAAGCTATTGCTGTTTATCGTGGTTATTCCCCTAATATTATAGATTCAATTCACAGAAAATTGACAAATTCCACCTAATCTGAAAGAAAAAACTTTAATTCGAACTCCAATGCTTTGGTTGTTTTGCCTTTTTTCCCCAAAATCAATCAGCAAGTTGCTAAAATTTTAAAAAGGTTCGATTTCAATGTTATTTTTTCTCCTGTTAATAAAATTGCTTTTTCAAATCTTAAGTACCCCATTGATCGCTTAGATAACTGGGGTATTTACCAAATTTCTTGCCAATGTGGTCTTTCTTATATTGGTCAGACTAAACGTGCTCTCAGATTTCATTTAATGGAGCATAAAAGGTATGTCAAAAATCAAGAGCTTAAACGTTCCTCTATTGCTCTACATTGTTGGTCTTCACAACATAAGTTTAACTTTTCTTCAGCCACCATCATCCATAAATGTCCTTCCATTTTTAATCTTGATTTTTGGGAAGCTTACCACATCATAAAAAATTCTCACTCCTTAATCAATGGCTTATCTAGTACTCCTTTTTTTCCAAGTATTTGGAAATCTTTAATTTAATACTTTTTTTTTTCACTCGCTTTTTAGTTTTTGTTTTTCTTGTCCTCCGATAGATGTCGCTACTTGTCCACCCAGTTGTTTTGTCTGCTTTCTTCTCATTGGTTGCTTTTCTTTAGGCGGGATTGTTCCCATAGCGGATATATAAGCCTGCGTCTCTCTGTCTCTTTGCTCAGTTTTGCTATTTTTTTAGCTCGTTGAGTTTTGCACTGATGAAGAATCTAGATAGTAGATTCGAAATAGCTATTTGCTACCTTCTCATACTTTATTTGTGCTTTTATAATCGTTAGTTTTCTATCTTTACACACTATGATGTTTGCAAAGTAAGGGCCCTTCTGCTATTATTGTATAAATATCTTTTTGTAGATTTTTTAATTTATGATTAATATTTGTATCTTTTAAAACAAATATATTAGGAAGGTAACAAATTCTGCATTTTACAAGTATTTTTTCATAGTTAAAATATGGTTGTCACTCAAAATGAATAACATTTTCTTGGCTTACATTTTCGTTCTTTATGAGATACTAGCTGACCTGCCCGGCGTTGCACGGTTCCGAGATAATAATATTAAAGGAACCTAAAATTTCTGATTTTTATCTCCAACTCGAAATATGTGAAATTATGTTGTCTGAAATACACGGCCACTGACTGTGCGAAAAATTTATTTAAAAAATGAACGAAGAATATTTAGCGGTAAAGATGTTCAAAAGGACTGCAATGAGAAACGGGAGAGGAACTACTCAAATAATAATTAGAATTTTGAAAATCTCACTGTCAGATAAATCAGGAGAGACTTTGGGGTACTTTCCAGAAAGTTTTCAGCCTCGTAAGTGCCGTAGATTTTGATAGCCATCGCACCAAAACATACATGCACACAGACAGTGCGTTTAGTTGTTTTATTAGTGAATTCCTTTATTATTATTAAATAATTCCTTTACTGCTAGTTCATTGGTTTTATGGTTTTTGCCTTTTTTACATGCAATTTAAAAATAGATAAGACCAGGATGCGTACAAAAATCTGTAATATTGACAAAATTGACAAAAAACCGATGCTAAACGCACAAAAAATCGTTAAAAACCACATGCAAAATCGTACTGAAAATCGCAATGAAAAAAAATCACTGAAATTGAAAAATCATACCAGACAAAATTTAGTTAATTAGGCTTTGAAACAATTTTTATGATTCTCAAAAAAGAGTCGCAAAATAGGAAGAAATACTAAAAATCGCAATAAAAAGTTTGATAAAAGTTCCAAATATCGAAACTATAATTTTGACAAAAATGACAAAAAATCGATGCTAAACGCACAAAAAAAAAAAAAAATCGCTAAAAATAATATCGAAAATAGCATTGAAAATCGCATTAAAAATCAATTAAATTGAAAAATCATAGCAGACAAATTTAGTTCATTAGGCTGAAAGTTTGAATCAATTTTGTTTTTATCATTGTCAAAAAATAGCCGCAAAATGCGAAAAAATGCAAAATCGCATTAAAAAATTCGCTAAAAATTCAAAAATCACCGCACGAATTCCGAATAAACTTTATTGAAAAAAGAAAAAAAAATTACTATATTGAATGAAAAGAACGAAATCGTATTCCTTTCACTAATTTGGAAAAATTGCCTAGAAACATAAAAAGAGCGCTAAAAATCGCCTACAAAATTAAATTAAAAAATTCTAATCAAAAAATCAAAAATCGGGTTTCGAGGTGCAAAAGTGCATGTATAGAGATACCTTCCCTCCAAATTTTGTAACTCTACATTAGAAGTCTGCACGGGCCCGGGCCGGGCCGACAAAAAAAATTGAACGGGCCAGACGGGCCGGGCCGATAAAAAAAATTTTCGAGCCTACCGGCCCGTTCTGAAGATTTGAGCTGGAACGATAAAATATGAGCTATTATTAATGGTTTTAACGAGAATAAGTATAAATGTGCGTCACGAGCCATACTAGTTTGACAGCATCAATATAAAAATGTACAGTGTAGAGATTAGCATCCGAGAATTACATTGTGTGCAACTCGTTTTAATATTTTTTTAGCTGATTCATGCCTGTCCGAGATCAAGCTTGCATTATTTTTCTACATATAGACTGGCCGGACCGTAACTAGACTTAATTGTTCTCAAGATCTGTAGGGTAGAAAACATGATTTGTAAAATTATTAACAGCGATAAAGAACTTATGTTAGCTTTATCTTCGGATATGTACTTCTTGATGGTTTTTAAATTAATTTCTCAATAATGCGAAAGTTTGACACATTTTCTGATTAATTTTAAATTGTAAAAGTATAAAAGTGATAAGCTTAACTATTGAAGGGATTTGGAATCGAATAGCGTTTTTTATTTTTGGTAAATAAAATACTTGTATGACCTTGTTGAGATGTAATAGTTTCTCAAATGATTACAGGTTTTTCTCCCTTCCCATGCTATCGCTTCCGGAAATTCTATTCAAATCGCTAATTATGACAGTATTTTATTTGCTTGTAGTATTCTTAAATTGCTTGTATCAAAAAATGGATAACGCCACTCGATTGTATAGTTTTTGAATAAAGATACCTACTAATCTTATGCATTTCTGAGAAAAAAGTGAATTTAGAAATGTATCAGAAAGGAGCTTCTTTGAATTTAAGAATGAATTTGGATTTAAAACCTTTAATAAAATGATATAAAAATATTTTTATAAATCTTCTTTTATCAAACACCTTCAAAAGTAACGATGTTTTTAGCTTTCTTTCTTTTTTTCATTTATTCTAAGCCATATTAAATTTTTAATGAATCTTTATTCGAATGTTCAAAGCATAAGAATCTAAGAAATCATTAATGTTGTTAATGTATATTTCCTGTAAAATATACTGTAAAATCATTCCATAGATATGTATGCAGTATTCTTTAAAAAAATCTTAATTATATGATAAAAATCTGATTTTTTTTTTTTTTTTTTTAGAAATCGTAGAAATTGTAACGGGCCAAGACAGGCCGGGCCGGGCCTGTTTTCACTGATTTATGTATGGGCCGGGCCTAAAATATAAAAATTTAAACGGGCAGGGCTCGGGCCTGGAAATTCCGGCCCGTGCAGACCTCTACTCTACATGCAGCAGTCTCTTCAGAACAGCACTGACACACACACATACTTGTCTCTTTATTATTACAGATAAATATAGCGCTGTGAAGTAATTCTTCTTATTTTTAGCATAGTTCAAGTCAGAAATAATGAAATCATACCTACCAGAAAGACCTTATATATATATATATATTTAATAATGGTGATTAAATTCTTTGTAAAAACTGAGTAGACTTTTATTATGTCATTTTCCTGGCTTCCATAAATTAACAAATAAAGCTGAGCATTGCAAAAAACTCGAGCTATTATGAAAACATGTTCATTTAAACAAAATTAATATGTTAAACGTTAAAAAAAAATGTAAAAAATATTTTAGAATGAAATTGTTATTATCCTGGTATATGTATATATATACCGAGAAATCACGTATAACACATAAAAATGAGCTTATTATTTTAATTCTTGAACATTTAGCAATTTTACATGGAAAATCTTTCATACTTTTACATAAAATAAATTTACCTCTTGAAATTTCGAATTATTTTCAATTGATGCTTTCTATATCTCAGATGGTGAAGATCCGACATTTTGTGATATTCACCCATTATATTCTTTCTTACCATATACCTTAAATTTTTTCCGTTTAAGAAGTTTTACAAGAAAATTGAAATTATCACTGCGCTTTCTTTGTTGTTAAACCATAACAAATCTTAATTTTTATTGTTCTCGGAAAAAAAAAAAAAAAACAGTATCCTAAATCAAAGTTTCTCATCTTTTTTTCGCACCCATACAATTCAAATAGTAATATACACCTGATGAACATCACTCTATTTTTTCTGTCTTTGTGATTTAGTTACGCCCATCAGAAGTTTCCCTTCTAACTGTATTTCACTTCGTTTCTATTTCGCATCCCGAGAAATGAACCTTATTTTGATAAATTTCATAAATAAGATCCACCCGTAACGAATGTTATCACGCCGTTTGACAAGTGTTCACCAGAATGATGAGGCATGTCGAAAAACATTTCGCATTCAAGGTTAATAACTCCACCCACTTAGCATTTTCATTTCTCACTGTCTTATTCCATGTTATCACAACTAGAGTGGGATAGGCTTCGAGATAAAAGCGCCCATCGTATGAATTTGTGACGATTGTCACCAAATATGACAAAAATATTACTTTGTGGAACTTTAAATGGAAACACGTCCCTTAAAGTGAGAATGATGTTACCTTGTGAGCTGAATTTTTTTGGCAAAGATTGCCTAGAAGAATGGTTCTATTCAAAATGACAGGTAACGACCTACGTCATAACGTTTCAATTAAGTTTTACCTTCCCCCATTAAAAAGACTATATCTGCGTCGTTTTTCCTTGAACTATATGGTTTTAAAACAGTCTGCATAAGTTTTTATTTGGACATTATCTGGACGTGAAATGGATGATAGGAGGTGAAAAATGTATTATTTCTGCTACAGAGCTGGGTTGCCTGTTTGGCCTTTTTTTCTTTATTTTGTAATTTCGAATTCATGCCAGAAATTTTGAGAAAAGAAGTTTCACCTTATGTTTTCCAATACTGTCTGCCATTAAATAAAACAATAATTATTATTCGGAATTTCTGAATTTAAAAAAAAGAAAACTGTCACATTACCACAGGATTTCGACCTACCAACGGAGCATGCCATAGCGGATTTCAGGTGCGCCCAAAAGACTTTTAGCCGACATCTATCCAGATTTTATGAATTAACAGAAAAAAAGATTGCAATATTTTAAGTTACATAATTGATTTCATGTATGCTTATTTCAACTTTTGAATGTTTACGGGGTGGGGGAGGTGATCATAAAAATGTTCCTACACTTATACATAAAATGAATGCTGTCAAAGAAATATTTTTGGTCCTGAAAGTTTGAAGGGAATAAATTAAAATATTAAATGGAGTATAATTATTTAAACCAGCGAAAACATGTAACCAAAATAAAATTCTTGTTGAATAAATTTTACAAATTTTAGATTTATTGTAATGGAATTTTGAAAAATATATTATCTCATATAACTCAATCTCTCTCAATTACATGAGAAATGCACTGTTGCATGTGAGCCATAGAATTGTATATTGCACAAGAGAAAGAATTTACCTGTGGAATCAGAAATGGCAGAAGATTGTAATTTAGAATTCAACAGCTGATATTGCAATCTAATGGCTTTTTCTCAATTGTCAATTTCCTAAGATTGCTTCAGTGATTACATACAAGTTGTGATGCAAAAAATAATAATAGTAATAATAATAATAATAATAATAATAATAATAATAATAATAATAATAATAATAACAAACTTGTAATTTAAGAAATTACAACGATGATATTTTCAAACACTGAACTTTTTAAAGACTTATAAATTAATTCTATATTTAAATTAATAATAACAAAATCATTTTTATGACGATCAGAACGAGTCATATATTATCTACCAAACAGTAGTTTATAAATATAAAACTTTAACTGTTTAAAATGTGCATTTTTATTGGATGTAGTTAATTAGACTGACTTCTGAACGCCTCATATTACGTACGACATGAATTAAACATTAATATTCCTGGACACAACAGAAACAAATTTTAAATGAAATTTCGGTTTAAAAACTTTCTGAATTGCAAATTTCTAAACTTCTAAACATCGCACATTTTTTATTCTTACACCGTTACGCAGAAAAAAAAATGCACTTTAAAATGAAATTTGTTTGAAACCTTTATCACAATTTATTTTCAAATTATTATTTTTTAAAGTTTTTATTCCTTTTTTTGTCATTGTGGCAACAGAAGTATTCCATTTTTGGGCATTAAACATGGACCAATCAGAAAACGTATAAAATAAAAAACAGAACTATTCCATTTTTGGACATTAAACATGGATCAATCAGAAAACGAATAAAATAAAAAAAGTTGCGGAATTCAACCAATAAAAAGATTCAGATATACTTCAGATTTCCCAGTTCTCTACTGAAGACAACAGCTATTTTCCAAACAGTGAAAAAAAAAACTTGAATTTTAGCTGTATCCTTGAAAGAGTGTCTATACAACAAATTTAATATTTCAATAAGCCTATATTATAAAGCAAAACCATATCCATGAGTACTTCATATTCACGATAGCAATTTTTGGCCAATAAATTTAACTTTTACAGCAACTTTTTTTCTTTCCAAATGCCTCACAATTTTGATATTTACATCATCGATCAGCCTAAAAAATGTTCTCTCAAATACAATTTGTTTAAAATCTAAACCTTAATTTACCGATTATTTATCATTTTAAAATAATTTTTCAAGATTTTTTTCATTTTTTAAAAGTTTCTCTATCGTGTGAAATCCTATTGCTAAACATTAACTCGTTTGGACTTAAAACAATATCAATAGTTCAATATTTGTTTGCGGTTAATATCCCATGAGTAAATTGAACGCTATAAACAAAATAATATAAATAAAACTCCAACTTAACAAAATCATAATCGAACTAAGTCAATAAGTCGATCTAATCGATCATACTTAGGGAAATATGTTTCTTTCTTACTCTTTTATCCTCAACTAATTTTATAATCTTCGTTTTCATCCATGGACGCAAACTAGAGTGGGCGAGGGAGGCATATCTGCCCCCCCCTCCCCCCACACACACATACACCAAGTTTTTCATAAGTGGGCAAGACTAAACTCTTGCTTCTCCAGACTTTAATGTTGTTCTGTGGTTGTAGGATAATTATATATTTTGATTTTCTCTCCTTTTTATAAATTTTAACCTTTTTTATGGTATGTTGGGTACGAGCTAGGATAAATGTCAGGTACTTCAAAATACGCAGACTAATTGACACCAGCCCCCTTCATGAGAAATTCTGAACCTATTTTCCATTTTCTATTACAGAGCTGTTTATACGTATATGCATGTGCTTGATATAACTCTTGATTGGTGTCTTCAGACATTGATAATTGTCAATTTATAACGTGAGGATAATTTAAATACAATTCCATGATCAATCACGCATTAGTAATTTTCGTATCAAATAGGGTCATATATCTGGCCTGTAAGTGTTTCGTAAAAAAATACTAGAATATCTATTAATCTAAAACTCTTACCTAGGATGCTTTTGTTTGGTGTATCTCGCCTAAATGATAAGTATATTCTTCAGAAAACATCCCTTTTGACGAAACTATAACATTTAATTGACAAGACGAACATAAATATTACATTAATTCTCTTTACTTTTACATCTCGATTTATAATGCGTACAATTGTACGTATCGTTTGCTTAGAACAACAAAAGTAAAAAAAATAGAATACAAAAGAGTCATTAGTTCACACAGCTTAAAAAATGTTCGTGCGCCATGGAGTTTCGAAGTTGACTGTCTGAAAACACAACAGTAAGTAATGAGATCGATTTCATAAAATTAACCTGTTTGAAGATAATTTTACAAACACTTATTATTCTTCAAAATAGCCTCCTTCTGTATTAATACACCGTTGTCAACAACTCTGCCACCCATTTATGCCCCCTAAAAGTCTTCAAATGGAAGGCTATTGAGAACGCGTGTTAGGTTTCTCTGAATGCTCTCCAAATTGTCAAAACGATGACCTTTTAAGCTGGATTTCACCGAAGAAGCAGATGATGTTAGGTGATGACAGATTGTGGCTATACACTGTTAAAAATCTGCTGCATTTTGCTGCAACGCACTCCACAGCTTATATATAATATCTCTATTCCAACCAATGAGAAAGCTCCATTTCACGGCCAAGTAACCTTTTTCTATACAAGCAGGGGAGTGCGTTGCAGCAAAATGCAGCAGATTTTTAACAGTGTACGGTGGCTGGGGCAGCATTGCGATGCTGTGTTTTGCCAGGAACTGGGACAATTTGAAAAACCAGCTTGTCACAAATTTTCTGCATTAGAAGTTCTTCCATGACAATTTTATGCACAATCGATTTTTTGTCCCAACGTTTTCATAATCATTCGGGCAATCATCCGACAATCAGAGACCGACAGCATTTGCCTTTTAGCCACATTGTCTAATATTCCAGAACTTAATAGACATCCAGTACGTTGTTCGTCAATGATGTCCTCTCTTCCGTCTATGAAGGCTTTATGACGCATAAACTTTTGAGATTCAAACAAAGAATCCTTGCCGTAGGCTTCTTGTAACATGGGAAGCCTCCCAGTAGCCATTTTTTTAGTTTTATAAGCAATTTCATGGCGTATCTCTGCTTGGACGTTTGTCTCATTTTGAAAATCCATTGCCATTTTCAAACACGTATCTGTTTGATGAGTGATCCGTGCGCTTAATAGGCTCAAAGTCAATTGTCTTCTGCTAGAATCTGTAGCTGATACATCTCGCCACACGTATTATTTGCAAAATTCTATACCTTCGGCCTTCTGCTTGGCGCGAAAAATTCAATCTCCTATTTAATGGACAAACCCTGTAGAACTGTATTAATATGTATCGAAGAGCTACACTGGGTTTTTCTTAAGTTAATTCATTGAAAATAAAATATGTAAAGAACACGTTCCGTTTGTAAAACAAATCGTAGTTTGATAAGTTTTTTATGTATTAAGCAGAACAATTTTCAATCATTGACGCTATTTCCTAACGGTCATGGAGAGTTTTCTTTAAGGGAAATGGTAAAGGCAAGACTAAGATCCAGTCTAACCCCCCCCCCCCCCAAAAAATCTTAATGAATCATGGATACAAAAACAGTAAAAACATCGGATATGAAAACTCAAAGAACTGATGAAATATTTCTTTTTAAATCGATTTCCATCTTAAGAGGTAAGATTTCAAGATTTTTCCGAATCTGACAAAGTTACATAAATTGTTACAAATTATTTGACAGTTTTATCTGCTGTTGTATGCTAAATGTTTGATTCTATATTAAATTAAAGAAATTGTTAGGAATTGTTGGAATTCTTCTCTACGTGGGTCCACATATGTGTATCACGGTTCTTTTTTTCGTAAAAACTAAACTGTCTGATATTTTTACATTTTTACTTCATTTCTTAGTAACTGATTGTTATTAGGTGTGTTCATATTCATGTAAATAGCACCTATCGTCGTCGTTTAGTCCGTCCGTAAGTCCGTTCGTCTGTCTGTCAGCATATAACAACGTAGAAACTGCCCGACCAAATCGTTGAAAATTTAAAATATGTAATTGTTACATAATTTTATAGAGTCATTTCAAATTTTCTGAAAATCGGATGTATAGTTCAATTACAGGGACAATCAAAAACATTACGTAACATGACGGTCAATGGGAAAAACTAGTTTCAAGTGCATTTTAATGATGTTACGCTTTTCTGAACGTAATAAAATTGATATGCATCTATGAAGTATATACTAAAATATACATTCTGTACAACCTGTGTTGCAAAGAATGTTTGTTATTAATTTACAGGGTCACACAAAAGTATTTCATTACATAACGATATAAACGGATACATTGTTTGGGGCACATTTTAATTATATTAAACTATTTCTCATTTTGTGAAATTGGTATACATTGCTGAGTTTTACTACAATTTACTGTATAATAAGAAAGTAGATATTATTTACAAGAACATACGAAATATATCGGATACAATACTGTATTCTATGTATACTCTGTAACTATAGTAACATACTATAGTGTATTTTTTATTTATTTTTTTTTTTTTTTGTATATTATTACACCAATATCTGAATATTTTTAAAATTTCGTTATAGTATGAACGCACCTCATTTGCTACGTTTGACGTGCAATTTCGGATTTGTTTACTTTGAAAGCAAACCAATAAACAGCAACATCTATACCTATTTCCTCATAAAATAAATGTTATTTATATCCGAGTTTACATAATAATTTCAACACAATCGTGTCCAAAAAATTTTTGAGAATTTTTTATACTTATTTAACTTAAATCCTTTGCAATAAAATGTTTTGAAGGTTTGTATATCATTCAATTGTTTTAATGACCTTAAATTTGTGATTGTATGAATTTAGGTTAGTGATCATAAATAATTTTTTAAGCGGATTTGTAACTTTATATATACAAGGTAGAACCCGTCGAATTTCGACGAAAAAAAATATTTAAAAAGAAACTGTTTCATTGGGCAACTTACCAAAGTAATCAATGTTACCGACCGATTGTAGGGCAGGGGCAGTACGAAAGCGAATTGTGGCACCAATGAAAACTATCCTGTTGAATTGTAGCTGATGTCACACTTCGCCTTTATTTTCATTTCGTATTTGTCTACAATCGGTAAGTGACCGGTAAGTAACCGGTAAGTTGTGCTGAACACGCCCATTGATTTATAATAAGCCTGTGAAATTAGTTGCAATGAAAAATGCAGCTTATATGGTAAGTCTAACTCTTAAACAAAGGATATTAAAAAATTAATAAAATACTATTTCCATAAAATTTAGTTTTAGTAATTATTAAAATTAACCTTATCGTAATGTAAGCAGTAAAATATCCACTTTGACTCAATCATCGAATTTTTCCCCGTGAAATCTAAATTCGATATCATTTTCACCATCTCAAAATTTCCGTATGCATCTTTCATATTCGTCTTCAGTATTTTTTTTTTTTTAAATATTATACTAATTTGATAATTTTAAAATACTTTAAATTCAAAACTCGAAGTCTTGATTGCTATTAGTTGAAAACAGATATTAAATTGCTTATATTCTTTGTATACATCAATATTTCTGAAATAAATACGATCGACAACATTCCTGTAATGTCATATAAGATAAAAAGACGATTTTCATAAGTTGAAAGTCGAAGTATTGTAACAAAAATCTTTATTTGCTAAATTCACCGGGTTTTATAAGAGGCGGTGTTTTTGAGATAACACGCCTTTTAATTTCTTTTTTTTTTCTTTTTTTTTTTTTTTTTTCAATTTTTATAAGAAAATGGCAACGAAAACATACAGTAATCTGCTTTTTTCGTTTTTTCCCCTTTACTTTTAATAGAAATGAAGTGCTTTTGTTGCCACAATTAGAAAAGCGGTATTAAAAACTTCAAAAAATTAATATCTCAAAAACAAATTAAGATACTGTTTTCAAACAAATTGAATTAAAAATCACATTTTTTCTCTATACGGTAGTGTAAAATTTGAAAAGGTGGGATATTTATAAGTTTAAAAATTTCGAATAGCAAAAGTTGCAAAACCGAAATTTCATTTAAAATTTGAAAGTGTTGCCATTCGCAAAATGACGTATGCGTTACGCACAGATACGTTTGGCCTTTATAATACAGATATTTCTGAGCCTAAAAATCTTGTATCATTCTCTTAAAACCTCAGACATAAAATAACTCAATTTGAGCCGAAATCCACTCATATCACGATTTGAAAGTCAGCTTCTCGAAAACAGTTGAAACAACTCCTCGAATGTACGAACTGTTGTTGAGCAATTTAAATCAAGATTAGTGGTTTAAAAAAGCAAATTTTTTATTGAACAACATACATCTGACTTGTGTGCTCGACATGAAGCCTGCTTATAAGCCATCGTCAATATACAAGGACGATATAGCACAAGGAAATTTTACAGCACAAGAAAATTACCCCGGGAGCTCCACACAAAGAGTGCGTGCAATGGAGCCAGTGGTATTCGAACCCACAGCCTCCTACGCTCGCAAGCGATTAGCGGTGTGGTGGTTTGACCACTCAGCCACGGAGGCCCCAAAAACAAGCAGTTTAAATCAAGATGATTAAAATGTTTTGAAAGCAATTCAATAACGATCCAATAAATTACACTTCTTTCCTGAGAAACCAAATCCACTCTTTCGTTTTAAGAGTGTAGTATCAATTTCTGCACTGTAAAAGAAATAAAAAAAAATCTGTAAAGTTACTAAGATTTTTCTAGTAGAATTGTATTCCAAGAACTTTTCATGTAGCAGAAACAGCAAAAACTCATGTAACTTTCCTCGGTTACATAAAAGTTTGTTGTTATCGTTGTATGAAAAGTTCTTGAAATACAAATCTACTAGAAAAATTTCAGTAACTTTACAATTTTTTTTTTTTTTTTTATAGTGTGAAAAGCTCTTTTTTCTTTCTCTCTGAAGGCATTTTATTTGTTCAAAACCAAGGAAGTATTTATTGGAATTAGTATTAGTATATTTAGTATTGGAAGTATTATTTTATTTTCGAGAATGAAGAGGCTATTAATTAAATTGAAAGAACACATGTTTTAGCTACGGATGTTAGCCTACATTATCCATGATCCTGCTTTTGTACCTCAGGAAGAGCATTAAAAATCTTAGTATAATTAAAGTGGTGAACCATTCATAACGTGCAGATTGCTCGGTTTAACTGTCTAATTATTTTAGCTGCGCTCGTATTAAAAGAGTTTGACTATGTATGGGTGATTCTACGATAAGAGGTAATTTGTACGGCAATCCGTTTAAAACAGATTTTTTGTTCTATATGTTGCTATTTTTTGCAATGAATCGCATCATCTTAATATACTTTATTAAATAACATCACGATTGAATGCCTAAATAATATCCTAACTGCCGCAGCCGGAATTTTTCGCACACTAAGCTGCAGGTTTCACTGCAACATAAGCAATATTTAAATTAATATAATTCTACAAATTGAATCCAGTTTTGAAAAATTAAGTTAGGATTAATACTCTCAAAGATTATACACCTATACTTAATAACATATTTTGTATCTTTTTTTAATATTTTTAATAAATTACAGAGAAAACAACATTACAATTTTACCCTTTTGCTGGCCAGTCAGGGGGTTAAAACACATTTTTCTGAAATTTCTTACAAAGTCTAAAAAAGTCTCTACCCTGGCATATCCCCTTGCTGGTTTCAATTTAACTTTTAAACCATATACATGTATTTTTTCAATCAGATGCTTAGCTAAAGTATGTTTAATTGGAATTTAAGTAATTATACTTACATATTATAAAATAAAAAATAAAATAATTTTGTTAATTTCAAATAATTTTTAAAATTAACTTTTGTTCAGCTTTTTTTGTGTATCTACCCTGTCAAATTTAGTTCCGCTGAAACAAACATAAATTCAAGGATGGCTGTATTGGAAGTAGCGCTTAAGAACATCTATCGGCTTGAAGTTAGCAATACTAAACGCGCAAGCCATTTAAGCGTCGCCATTTTTAGTGGTTGCGACGCGACCGTGCGGTGTAGTGGTTTCGCAAGGTGATCGTGTATCTCCCCTGGTAACTCTTAAAACATATAATATTCATTTAATTCAATTGCATTTACTGCCCTAATTAAACAATACAGTAATAATTAAAGTGAAATATACAATTAACCCAAAAACTAATTCAGTCAGTTAAAAAATTGGAATTTATCATGAAAATCTCTCTCCCCTGCCGTATTTTCCCTGTCAAGGTAACTGCCAGGGGAGTGAGTCACGGACCAGAAAATGTTATAAAATATGTATAAAGTGACTTGCCCTTATATGAAAAGGTAAATAAATCATAATTTAAAGGGTTAATTATTTAAAAAATCATAATTTAAAGGTTTTTGATAAAACTCAAACTTTCCTTTTTGGCCGTATCCTCTATGTATTTGAAACCTCTTATCGTAGAATCACCCATATAATATATAGAACGAAAAATGAAGCATGTTATTCGTTTCTAAATCTTTTTAATAGTCGTGCTTTCAAATCTAGTTTTTTATGGATATAAATGACGCGAATGTTGTTGAATGGGAGCATGCTATTTTATTACTACAATAAAAACACACCAAAACACATCATTCTTCTTAAACGGAACCTCTGTATAACGTAATTTTGTCTTAAACTAACACTTTCTATGGCAACACACTCCCTTAAAGATAACTCAATAGCGCCTTACAATTATATCTCTTAAAAATGGAGCCTATCTAAACTGGAATTTATCTATGGTCATTTGCAATTCCGTATTAGCAGTTTTTAAGATATCTACTGGTATAACCTAAAAAAAATTCTTTGAATGTGCATACGTTAGAATTTTCTAATTATTTGTCTGAAAACTTCATGTATTTCTTGCGAAATTATGTGACACGACAAATTCCGGTTCTGAAAGAGCGTAAATATTACGAAGGGTACTGAAGGGTCATAAGTTTTGAGGGTGGGTGTGCTCTACGATGCCGTAAATAAGGATTTAGACGACCACGCTTCATTAGTAACCAGGCATTGGTGTGGTGCGACCAGGAACTTAATTGTTGTTCGGGACATAACTTTGCTCAAGCCATCAAATCCTCATAATCTGTGGGAGGAATGAAGATATAGTTATGATCGCTTAATTTATATCCGTAAATTAAAGAATATGAAACATTGTTAAAAGTTTTATATGCAGCGTATTTTCTTACTTATTTTTCTAGTTACACAACTTCAGTCGATTAATAAGACTGAAATGCAAACTATTTTTTTGTATCATAAATCGTAGGTCAAATATAGCAAACGGGCAATGTGCGTACAGCATATATCGATAATCAACTTACAAGTTGCTACAAAATAGTTGCTGGTCATAAAATATTTTGTATTACAAATTTTTCATAAAAGTGTTGATTTATTGGCGTGTTTCGTAAAATCACCAATTTATACAACATGTAGTAAGGCTAGTCTGAAAATGTAAATTTGATAATACGTAAATATCATGTTCATAAGTGAAAGAAATGGATAATTATTTTAACTTATGTTACATTACGAATACATTTAACACAATTATTAAATTTTTAACATGCGAAGCGAATAAATCAATTTATAATTGTCAGTTAATAATTCTATGATGCATCTATAGTACTTGTTCTGAAATAAATAGAAATCATGCACTTGTGACATTATAACTAACTTTTATATTTTAACTGAAAATAATAAGGCAACTATAATTTGTGATTCACGTTATAGCTTATATACACATCGATACACATTGCCGTTATCATTATCTTTTTACGCGTGAAAATTTTGTTATAATACTCCGTTGCGAAATTTGTTTATTTTTTAAATTCAATAATTGAAAAAAGAAGAATTTGAAACCATTCGATTTGAAATTTATACCAAGTAAAATACAATTTTTTACCATTTTAACGCAATTTTTCTAACGATTTTTGACAAATAATTTTCGAGCTATTCATTTTTTTCAGTAACTTCAAATGTTTAGTTTTCCGAGTTTAACTTATGGCAACCATTAGCGAAAAAGCCAGTAATCAGCAACGCGTAACTCTTTATTAAAGAGGATTGTTGACATAGAATTTCAAATTTTCTAACATAAAATCCAACTAATATATTTTTTACGCATACTATCTGACCCGGTCCGAAAACTTTCAAAGTTACCCTCAGAACACTAATACTCCATAGTACACTATACTAATATTTAAATATAAATTTTGGCATCAGACGAATTTTTAGTTTAGACCTAAGAACACATGCATAAAATACATCATTGATCTCCATGTGATCACAATAGCTTTAACGCGGCAAACCTCTTTGAATGGGTGAAATTGCATTAACGCTTTATCTACCGAATTATTTATCAAGAAATTGCTTTACCTCAATTATTATCATCCTTAATATCTGAAGATACACTGGAGTTTCTAAATAAGTATCATATAAAAAACTGGTGGAACCAGAGAGAAAAGTAGAGCTCGATCTAAAAAAATGCTTGGGAAATATTTTCAATCTAAAAATGTGCGTATAAAAGAAAGGTAATCAGATGATCTGTAAAGCTCATGAAATAACCCAAATTTTTGTTAGCTGAAATGTGGACTGAGCATTACTGGTGCCTTAAAATCAATCACAGAAAAAGAGGCATTTTTAACTCACTCCGTATTTCAATCATCCATAATTAGTTTAAAAATTTGGGTTCATAACTATGTGTTACAGTCTGATGTAATGAAGTATGAGAACGGTTCGTTCAGTACAAAGTGTGAACACAATTCCATTCCAGCAGTTTTGATAACTGGAAGATGAAAGCTCCAAGTAATACTAAAATCTTGAATAGATACGATTCAATCATATGCTAAATATTTGCGTTCAGACATACTTATCTACATCAATTCCTCAACAACTTGACTATATTAATGTTAATGCTATACTTTTAATTATCACATCATGGTTTATATTTGTTTAACGTTGTGAAGCTTAACCGATTTGAGACAACATAACAATATATTCTATTGACTACTTTCCTCAGTAATCATTTTGAGTGGATAATAGTATAATTCTGAATATAAGGCACCAGTACAGCTCAGTCCACATTTCAGCTAACAAAAATTTGGATTATTTAATGAGCTTTACAGATCATCTGATTCCCTTTCTTTTATACGCACATTTTTAGATTCAAAATATTTTCCAATTTTTTGTATAAAATTTTTTTAGATCGAGCACTACTTTTCTCTCTGGTTCCACCAGTTTTTTGTATGATTTCGTAGCTTTTTCAGATCCTTTCAGGAACTTTATCAATCACCTTCCATTAACAAATCTAAACTATTATTTGCATTAGTTTAAAGTTATTAGTAGACAAATTAGTTTGGCGAAATACCAAAATGACGCCAAGTTGGCTTAAATTTTAGCGAGTAATTTTGGATGCCATATTTGGCGATATATCGCCAAGTTGGCGATATGTCGCCAACTTGGCGGCAAAACCGCCCCCTTCCAGATGGTAGTCCAACTGCAGTTTCTCGGTATCTACGCAGATTTTCTTAAGACGATAGGTATCTACACCGATTTTCATAGCTTCATTTTCAAATACAGTTGACTCTCGTTAATTCGAAATCGGATAATTCGAATCTTCGCTTAATTCGAACTAAACATGAAGTCCCGAAATTTTCAACGGCAGAATAACGTTAAAAATTTTTCTTAATTAGAAACTCATTTTCTCTTGACTTCGTTTAATGCGAACTAACGAGAATTCCGATTTTTCATTTTCCTTTATTTTTTTTACTTCAGATCATTTTAATAACTTCCTTCCTTTGATTTTTGTGAAAATTGTTCCGTACGAGTATAGATATAATCCCAGCAATTTATTATCCATTTTCTTTGTGCCCTGTCTGTCTATCAATGACGCTTTAAAATTTTCTTCCATTGAGCTTGCTTGTTTCTAATCTTTTCATTAGTTTATGTATTATACATTCTAATTTAATATTAAGTCACATTCTAATGATAACAGACGAAAGAAATTGAAAAAAAAAACACTATAACATTAATTTTTTTGTAATAGTACCATATTAAGACTGCTTTCATTTCATACTTTCCATAATTCGATCTTCGGATAATTCGAACATTTCTTATTGTCCCCATGAGTTCAAATTAACGAGAGCAGACTGTAGTTATTTTTATAAATATAGAAATTTTTTTTCCTAATTATCCCTTTTTAAATGAAATATCTGTTTTGTAGTAACTGTTTTACGTAGAAAACACTCAAATAAACGTGCGATGTTTTTTTAACACATATTTAATTGCAGTTTATGCATATGTTTATGAAAAATACACATCATTTTCTCTTTCGAATGACGTCAATTTCAAAAGTTCAAAACAATCAGGAGAATCAGAATTTTTATTGATGTATAAAAAAAAAGAACACGTGTTATCGTTTCTTTTTTAAACTATTGAATTGTTTTTAGTAGGTGGCAACACGAAAGAAACAATTGAATTAGCAATTAAAAAGCAGAGATTTCTACAATGTTAAATTTATCGCGTTATAAAAATTTTAAATGGGTGCCATTTCCTTAATTTTTTATATTTTTTTACCGGACCTTCGAAAGGCACATCCCTAAATTAAAAGATTTGGAACAATCTATTACACGTCGCTGAATGTTTCCTGTTCGGGTTATAATTGAGTTGTTTCTCTTTTTTTCTTGTTTCACGAGCAAAAAGTGCCAAAACAGGGGTTCTGGATCTCCGAAACTAATCGGTGGATCTGGATGAATTTTTGTATATTTTGAGATCTAGGAGAGGACACTTCCCCTTTTCAATTTCGTCGCGATCCGATGATTAGTTCCAAAGTTATTAAGAAGCAAACGTTGGACTTTATCATTAGAGATGCAGTTAAACACAACACAATGCATTTTATTACAACAAAAGGACCTCCAGTTGTGGCAAAACCTCGAAGGTTAGCTCCGGATCGCTTGAAAATCGCTAAAACGGAATTTCAAAATATGATACAACTCGGACATTTAAGACCTTCATGTAGCAATTATGCATCACCTTTGCACATGGTTCCAAAAAAAGGGACTGTGGAGTGGAGACCTGTAGGTGATTATCGTGCCTTGAATGCGCAAACTGTAAAAGACAGATATCCGATTCCGTGTATAGCTGATTTTACTGCTAGTTTACGCAACACTAAAATTTTTAGTCACATTGACCTAATCAAAGCGTATCATCAAATACCAATCAATCCTGATGATATTCCTAAAACAGCGATATGCACACCTTTCGGATTATTCGAAAGCACACGCATGCAGTTTGGCTTATGCAACGCATCTGCCACATTTCAGAGATTCATCGACGAAATAATACGCGATTTACCTGGCGTCTATGCTTTTATTCATGATATACTTATTGCCTCTAAAAATGAAGAGGAGCATTATCATCATTTAAAAGCCTTATTTTCCAAATTAGAAGAATATGGTTTGTGCATAAATGTTTCCAAGTGCACATTTGGTAAACCTACCATCGATTTCTTAGGATTTCGAATATCTGAACACGGTATTCAGCCACTTCCTGATAAAGTTAAATGTATAATTGATTTTCCACAGCCCAAAACTTTATCTCAACTTCGACGATTTTTGGGAATGTTTAATTTTTATAGATATTTTATATATAAAGCTGCATACGTACTTGCGCCTTTAGTGCAATTATTAGAAGGCCATCCAAACAAAAGGAAATCTCGTTCCCGTGTTCCTAAAACTTCCGAACCGATTAATTGGAACGAAAATGCTGAAAAGGCTTTCACAGATGCCAAAAATGCCATAGCTCAAGCATAAGCATAGCATCATAAACTGATTAAATATATCG
>OZ025298.1:247466284-247487284 GCA_964019185.1 Maratus speculifer
GTAGTAATAATTTTTTTTTTTGGTACTACTCTGTTATCCCGTCGACCAATTTCGCCAAATTATACAAATCGCCAAACTAATAGCCAAATTATACATGTTGACATAATTTTTATTTTAAATAACGAAAAAACAAATAATTAGTAGAATCTATATTATAAAGGCCAAACGTATCTGTGCGTAGAGCATACGTCATTTTGCGAATGGCAACGCTTTCAAATTTTAAATGAAATTTCGGTATTGCAATTTTTGCTACTACAAATTTTTAAATTTCTAAACAGCCCACTTTTTCCATCTTTACACCATCGTTTAGGGGGGGAAATGCACTTTTAAATGATATTTGTTTGAAAGCTGTATCTTAATTTGTTTTTGAAATATTAATTTTTTTTTTTTGTAGTTTTTAAACCGCTTTTCTAATCGTGGCAACAAGAGTACTCCATTTCTATTAAAAGAAAAGGAAAAAAGGGACGAAATCGATTACTGTATCTATATGTTGCCATTTTCTCATTAAAAGAGTAAAAAATTAAAAATCAAATACCTTCTATTATAAAACCCGGTGAATTTTGATTTCATTTTAAAAATTTGATTTACATGACGTAAAAGAATATGAAAAATTTAATATTTGTTTCATCTAATAGCATTAAGACCTCAAGTTTTGAATCAAAATGATCAAATTAAAATTCCAATTTTTCCGAAAAGGTAAATACAGATACGAAATGCGCATTTGTAAATTTTGATATGACGAAAATGATACCGGGTTTAGATTTCACAAGGAAAAAATTCTACGATTGAGTAAAAATTTTGGAATACTAGCAATAAGAACCTAAATTGATAATTTTATCATAATAAGAGATCTTTATTAGTTTTTACTACTTACATGTATGATTAAAGTTTAGTTTTAACAATTTGTACAACTGAGTTTTATAAAAGTAGCATTTTGTTAATTTGACGCTAAATATCCTTTATTTAAGAGTTAGACTTACCAATATAAAATGCATTTTTTACTATAACTAATTTTGTAGGCTTATTATAAATCAATGAAACAGTTCCTTTTTTAAATTTTCCTTTCGTCGAAATTCGACGGGCTCTACCTTGTATTAATAAAAATAATATTAAAAAGTCGAAATAAAAATCACTTAATGACATTTTAAACACGTGAATCGCATTTAATGTCATTGAATGTGACATTCACGATCATCCATTATTGGCATTTAATCTTATAGTTTGGCGATAATTTTTTGGTTGACAGGATAACCTAGAAGTACCTTATCATCCTTAATATCTGTATCTTTATTAGTATCATACTTATTTAGAAACTCCAGTGTATCTACACTGGAGTTTCTAAATAAGTATGATACAAAATTTAGACATTGTTTCATTAAAACTGATTAAATATATCGGTAGTAATAACTTTTTTTGTACTACTCTGTTATCCCGTCGACCAATTTCGCCAAATTATACAAATCGCCAAACTAACAGCCAAACTATACAAGTTGACATAATTTTTATTTTAAATAAGGAAAAAACAAATAATTAGTAGAATGTTAATAAAAATATTAATAAAGAGTCGAAATAAAAATAATTTAATGACATTTTAAACAAGTGAATCGTATTTAATGTCATTGAATATGACATTCACGATCATCCATTATTGGCATTTAATCTTATGGTTTGGCGATAATTTTTTGGTCGACAGGATAACCTAGTAGTACTCTTTTTTTTGTAAAATATTTACAAAAATAATCAGATTAATTAACGAAAGATATTCTTGTGGAAATATCACAATTGCTAGAAAAGCAGTGTATTTAAATATATTATGAGGCTCTCTGTAAACGTAAAGGATTTTGCAGTTTAAAATGTTTCACAGAATTTTTTTTTTAAGAAAAGCTATATTTATGCAAATGATTATGAAAATCATTGCTTTTTGTGAATATTTAGCTTCGACTGTTTTTCAACCCTTTCTAAATTTGATTAAGCTACGTATTTTATATGGAAAGAAAACTAAACTTTTCTTAATAGACTGAGCAAATAAATTTTACCTTAAATTTTCTTCAATGGTACTTTAAAGTACCGTCGGTGCATAAAGGGTGAGAATTAAAACTATATAAAAAGTTTAATGTATAAATAGTATTCATATAATTAATTCTTCATTATTAGAATACTCGTTGGGAGACCTTGTAAGATTATTAGAAATATTTAAGGGTGTATTTCGATTCAAACTGCTTATTTTCCGATTTATTTTTAAATTCATTTTTGCTCTCACATGCATCAAACTGGCAAATTGTCTTATTTGGAAAGTACACAAGGTGCCGTGATTGTCAATTCTTTGATAAATACAGAAAATATTGCAAAAAAAGCAATCAAAAACGGCATTTTGAACAGATTTTTTCGAAGCGAAAGATTTGAGAACGGAAAAAAGGGTCATACTGAGAAGGTAATTATTTATAAATCAAATTCTAATGAATTGAGCGTAAAAATACTTCACACGGCACCTTGTACATCTCTTCAAAAATCTCCTCAGCAAGTTTCATGTTTCTACTTTTAAAAATGTGCCTGAAATTGTATCGGAAAATTTCGAGCTGTTGAAGGTGGAAAAGCGTTTTTTCGAATGCACCCTTAAATAGATAAAAAATTATTAGAATTAATCCTGTACGAAAAAATTTTGTGCAAAAACAGTTTTCTACAGATTAATTGCACCTTTTAATCATTTTTAGAGCGGTCTCGCAGATGGTTCATAGTTGTGTGATGATTTCTGTTACAGGAGTAAATGGCTAAATTAATATTTTTAGATGAATTTCCATGTATAAAATGCATTGAAAAAATTTCTTACATTTTCATTGCATTTAAAATGCAACTTGGAACGTCTCATTTGGATTTTAACTGCCGTCAATGTGACAAAAATGACTTAAATGCAATAGTAGCATATTGTGGATATAAACTATCGATAAAGATTCAATTTAACAAGTTAATTTTGATAGCACGATATTCAAAAGTTTCCTGCTTAATAAAACATATATTTCTTTAATAAAATGAGTATTCTACGCTAAATACTTCAAAACTATGAAGAATAGCGTCTCATTTAGGCACAATGACTTTATAGTAAATCTTTTTTATTAATCATAGGCTGCCCGTCGTAAAATATAATAAAATAAATACTACACAGAAATTCTGTTAGGATGATAGATTTTTTTAAGGGCCTAAGTTGTCAACACTAACTCCACCTCCATAGAATTATCTACCGCAACGATTTCTACTGCCGAGGTTTTGAAGTAACACTTTTTTCTTCCCATACAGAAATCTGTACCTCGTTCTATACTAATCTAAAAACTGCAAACTCTTCAACTCTTAGCCATCGTTCTATGACGTTTTATTTTCGCTAATTTTGAACCATCCTATGTAATTATCTAATCTGAACCATTGCGCCTACCCGTTACATAAGTACCTTAGCATTTTCCACGTCACCCATCCTATAGATATGCTATTGATTGGTCCCCTCTACAGGACTGCCACAGGCGACTATTTTTATATTCGGTTTGCACCAATATTTTTCTAATATAACTTTTGAAGTATATTTCTTTTGCAAATGTTGTCAAAAAGTATGTTAAAAAATTCTGTTTGTGGAAGTGGTGCCAGTTAGAATTAAAAATCAACCGCCCGTGGCAGCAATGTACATGGATAAAAATGATTGTGTGGATTTGTCGGAAAAGTGCTGATGTTGATAAAATAAAAATTCACCTTAGATTCGTTTAGAACAAATCAGCTTAAATTGGAATTAAAAATTTATGTTCTTAACTTATTTTATTAATAAATGTTCAAACTTACACAGATTTTAGCAAAACTTTCTTCTGTAAGGTTTCAGAATCTCCATAAAAGCTTAAATTATCAATATCTTTCGATAACATTGTTAAAAAGTAAAAGGATTTTCTGTCATTTCGATTCACGACACATTTCATATGTCGCCCACCCATGGATACAATGTTCACGCAACGCCTCTATATTTATGGCTCACATTAGTTCTCTGCGAAAAAGGAAGAATAAAGAACGTGAACGACCCGGCGTAAAACGAATGTCTTCGGTATATCTCTTGCACTGGCCACCAGGAGACGATCAAGAATAAGGGATGGCATCGTGACTGAATTCCTGATTGGAACTGACCACGAACGAGGAAGTATGCCGTTCGGTTCTAAATCCGAAATATGGAAGGCAAACGTGTTCCAGACTTATCCCAGACTTCTCGGGTATATATCATGACTACGAGACTGCCTGTCTTCTCATTTCCGTTGATAATGCACCTAATGCAGATTTATGGGACGTTTGAATAAGAATGTGGGATGCGAAAATCTTAAAAATGGTTTGCAAATGAATTACCTTCAAAGCATTATTTATACCTCGTTATATTTTCATTACTTATTGCGTTTTATTTTTGAAAATTAAGGGGTTTATAAATATATATATATAAAACCATTATACTATACTACAATTTAACACCAAAATATAGAATAACCCATAAAATAACAAACTACATTAAAACAGAGGAGTTGACAAACATTGGAACAAATACGAAGTATTGGAAATGTGGTATTATATATATACTAGCAGCCTTCGCCCGCTACGCTGGTCAGTTATTTTTTCTTTAAAGAAACTTTGAATCAAACAAAATTTTTATATCATAGTAATTTTTAGTTTTATACCGTACTTTAGACTGTTTGCCATCGGTGAAAAATCAGTCATCTAAACGGAAAGTTCAATGTTAGTCATCAATGAATAACGTAGCGCTCAACATGTTAAGCATTTTAATCACAAAAAAACTCATTCAGCGGAACTTTTAAAATAAAGCCAAACTTTTGTAATTGGGTTCATCTGATAAAAAACATTTCCTAAGTATTCAATTAAACAACGTAGAATGCTATATTTCATTTGTAACAAAATTTCTGAAAAATTATCCAACTAACAATGTAAAATCCATTAAAATCTATCTTGTAGAACTTAAGTTATAAGCGGCCGCAATGAAATTTCACTTTGCGTTTTATATATATTGAGACACTTAAATATAGCTTACATAATCATGTTAACCTGATTATAGAGCTCTCTTTCAAAATTGTAAATTCGGCAGATTTTTTTTGTGCTGTGATTAATACGAAATCCTGACTTTCTTTTATATATATATAGATAAGGATTGAAAATTTCAGGTTTTTGGGCCGAAGACACCGCCAAATCAGGAAAATGCGAAGTATATCGCGAACTACTGAACTTAAAAGAATTTGCTTGGTACCATTCGATTCAGCATGAAAATATACACTAAAATATGTTATCAGTTGAAAAATAATTACAAAAGCCGATTTTTAAGGAATTTTTTAAAAGGTCGTTCCTTTCTTTAACCTCTTAGGAGTGGAATTTTCGAAAATCCCTTCTTAGCGGCACTCGATGTTATAAGAAGTATTTTTACCCCAATTTTCTAGATTTTAGGTTCGGCAGATTTTTTTGTGCTGTGATTAATACGAAATCCTGACTTTCTTTTATATATATAGATTGAAAATTTCAGGTTTTTGCGCCGAAGACACCGCCAAATCAGGAAAATGCGAAGTATCTCGCGAACTACTGAACTTAAAAGACTTTGCTTGGTACCATTCGATTCAGCATAAAAAAATACACTAAAATATGTTATCAGTCGAAAAATAACTACAAAAGCCGATTTTTAAGGAATTTTTTAAAAGTTCGTTCCTTTCTTTAACCCCCTTAGGAATGGAATTTTCGAAAATCCCTTCTTAGCGGTACTCGATGTCATAAGAAGTATTTTTACCCAAATTTTCAAGATTTTAGGTTCGGCAGATTTTTTTGTGCTGTGATTAATACGAAATCCTGACTTTCTTTTATATATATAGATAAGGATTGAAAATTTCAGGTTTTTGCGCCGAAGACACCGCCAAATCAGGAAAATGCAAAGTATCTCGTGAACTACTGAACTTAAAAGACTTTGCTTGGTACCATTCGATTCAGCATGAAAAAATACACTAAAATATGTTATCAGTCGAAAAATAACTACAAAAGCCGATTTTTAAGGATTTTTTTAAAAGTTCGTTCCTTTTTTTAACCCCCTTAGGAGTGGAATTTTCGAAAATCCCTTCTTAGCGGCACTCGATGTTATAAGAAGTATTTTTACCCCAATTTTCAAGATTTTAGGTTCGGCAGATTTTTTTGTGCTGTGATTAATACAAAATCCTGACTTTCTTTTATATATATAGATAAGGATTGAAAATTTCAGGTTTTTGCGCCGAAGACACCGCCAAATCAGGAAAATGCGAAGTATCTCGCGAACTACTGAACTTAAAAGACTTTGCTTGGTACCATTCGATTCAGCATGAACAAATACACTAAAATATGTTATCAGTCGAAAAATAACTACAAAAGCCGATTTTTAAGGAATTTTTTAAAAGTTCGTTCCTTTCTTTAACCCCCTTAGGAGTGGAATTTTCGAAAATCCCTTCTTAGCGGTACTCGATGTCATAAGAAGTATTTTTACCCAAATTTTCAAGATTTTAGGTTCGGCAGATTTTTTTGTGCTGTGATTAATACGAAATCCTGACTTTCTTTTATATATATAGATAAGGATTGAAAATTTCAGGTTTTTGCGCCGAAGACACCGCCAAATCAGGAAAATGCGAAGTATCTCGCGAACTACTGAACTTAAAAGACTTTGCTTGGTACCATTCGATTCAGCATGAAAAAATACACTAAAATATGTTATCAGTCGAAAAATAACTACAAAAGCCGATTTTTAAGGAATTTTTTAAAAGTTCGTTCCTTTCTTTAACCCCCTTAGGAATGGAATTTTCGAAAATCCCTTCTTAGCGGTACTCGATGTCATAAGAAGTATTTTTACCCAAATTTTCAAGATTTTAGGTTCGGCAGATTTTTTTGTGCTGTGATTAATACGAAATCCTGACTTTCTTTTATATATATATATATATATATATATATATATATATATATATATATATATATATATATATATATATATAACGATTATATAATACTACTATTCAACATCTATAATGAATAGAGAATAACCCAATATCTAACAAATTTAAACAAGACAAGAGGAGTTAGCAATATTGGAACAATAACGAATATTATTGGAAATTGTAGTTCTTGGTTCGTTCTCAAGGGTAATACCAAGTAGACACAACAATTACGATTAATTTCTGATTAAAAATCAGGAAAATCCTAAAAATGATTTCGATATTACCCGATTAATCGTAACCTCATTTATATTTTTATATATATTTCTGAAGCTATCAAATTAATTCCAGAGCTCATATTTCTCAGTATATTTTGTTTCTATCCCCTTTCCATTTTTATAAAGTAGTAATTAAAAATGCCTGACTGGTATACTTTATTTACGCAATCTAAGTTTTGAGAATAAGGAAGGCTTTTTAAACTTCATTCACGCTGAATAATCCACATTTAATAAGTGGTCTCTGTAATTATATACATATAGCCACTAGCCACTCTTGGCGACCAGTTTGGTCTCCCTTAAATGTATGCTAGTCAGTGTATTATATTCCTTTTATTTGCCAAATCTTAAGATTCTGCTGCTGAAATCAAGAACTCTGTATATTTATGCTAGCTGGGCGCAAGTGATAAATCGTCAAACATTAATCCCGTGGCATATTTTTGCATTTCATTAATTTTATTTTAAATATAATCCTTTCATTCATTTCATTTAATATATACATCACAATACATAACTTTAATTTTAAACTGAACAGTTTAAAATTCATTACTTTTTAAGTGAAAATTTTAAGTATGTATTTTTTTAAGTAAAAATAACAGAAAAAGTCAAAATGATGATATTTTGAAACTCCATAATTTCAGAGAAAGAGTGAAATGTAAATAATCCCGATTTACATGGGCCTAAATCTTTGTCAAGCAATTTTACACAGTAACCAATGAGATGCGTTTCATTCGGACGTTGCCATTAAACAATTAACAAATAATCGTGACTTCTGTGCCACGCACAATAGCGTAATATATAGTATATAGATCCTTATTTTACATCGATATATCTTGCATATGTATTGTATACGTACATCCGCCATTGATCCGCAGCGGGGTTTTTGTTTTATACCCTCATGAACCCAACGCGACTTGCCATTCTTCAGCCTCTGCCTTTCAGGACATTTAAAGACATTATAGCAAATTTCTTCAATCTTTATCGCTTGAATTCCACATCAATAAAGTATTCGAGTTCCGCGGGCTACCCATAAGTTAGTTAAATAGCATAGGCAAGTAATATATACATGATAGGGTTTAAAATATTAAAACACTATTTTAAATCTAAAATTTATATTTATTTACAATTAAATATAATCTAACTCTTAAAGTCTAAGTCTAAAGCTGCCCATTTTAGGTAGTTTTCCTAACTGTTGCAAAATTACTTTCAGATATCAAATTGTAATTATAAGATTAAAACTTTTCTTAATCTGCGGACTGCTGTTACTGATGCGCCTGAGCTCGGCAAAACCTTGTTTCGTTACAAAACCCAGATATCAATAAAAATCTGTCTATCCAATTAAAATTTAGTTACCTCCCATTTTGAAACCTTCGCCCCCTGCAGGAAAATATTGCAAGTTCTTAATTAAATGCGAGAGCACGCGTGAAACAGGTCAGACTTTGTTTAGTTTTTAACTTGTCAACAAATCTTATGACCATGTATGTCGCTAAATTTACATTTATGGCTCCCAGGACGTCCTCCTAACTCAAACTATCACGTTTACCTTCTTTATGGCCATTGATGACCGAACTCTTTCAATTTTAGACATTTTGTCGAATACTTAAAAATATATTTGTCGGATTCTTCTGGAACTGTAGAATTATAAAGAGTATGTTTGACCTCATATTTATCACCGTCTGTTTGACAAGGAAGACAATTAAGAGAGCCGAGAAAAAACAAAATTAATAATAATATTTGTGTTTACCCTGTACATTAAATGCACGAAATGATCTATCGCTGCAGCATAAAGGTATGTGGATACTGTACAACATGTCCAATGGTTTTTTGCAATAATAGCACGTATATTCATGGAGATATAGCGATTTTTTTAAGTTAAAAAAATCCTTGCATGTTTTAGCTTCTATAGGGGTTTTTTAACCAAATTTAAGTAACTTTCGGAAAAATTGAACGACTATAGTAGAAAAAATATAGTACATTTGGAATATAAATGTATTAAATATTTTATGATGTGTGAGTAATTGTATGAATAATTTTTATCTGCAGTCTGTCTGTAATTTGTATCTGTCTTCATTAAATAATTTACGAAACCTGAGTAATTATAGGGAATAATTTTTATCTGCACATGCGCGATCGATAACAACGATCTTTTTGCATAACTTAATAGTCAACTCTATTAAGAAGAAATCATAGAAAGAAATCCGCTCACATGTCATGAAAATAAAGAATGATATCGGCGATAGGAGTGAGCTAATTGTTAGTTCTCTCTAAAAGCAGCTGAATAGCATGGGTTTTTTCCGCAGACTGCCAATTTTATTTTTATTTATTTATTCTTTTTTTAATTTTAATTTTTAATTGATGCTTTAGTTCTTCTTGGATAACTGCTAGAATGAACCTATTCTATAATAAAAAGAAATGTCAAAATCGAAGGATTTATCCCAAATATTCTTATTGATGTTCATTAAATTCTAACTTTTTCGTAAAACTCAATTAATAAAAAATTACAGTTTATGGAAAATCCCTTTTCATTCAGCTGCTTTCAAAGACCAACTAAAAAACAGCTCCCTCTATTGACGTTATCTTTATAAATTTTCACGATATTTGAGAGGATTTTTTTTATAAGTTACTCCATAAAGCTCTATTAAATTATCTAAAAAGACTGTAGTAATCGTTTGCGCATGTGCAAAATGATAAAAATTATTTCCTATAATTACTCATGTTTCATAAATTATTTAATATATTTATATTCCAATTACACTATATTGTTTCCACTGCATTTTGCCAATTTTTCTGAAACTAGTGTTAAATTCGGTTGAAAACCTTGCATAACATAAGCTAAAAGCATGTAATAATTTTTTTATCTTTAAAAAAAATCGCTATATTTCCATGAATATACATGCTATTCTTACCCAAATCAGCAAACTGGTACAGTATCCACAAATTTGTATTCTGCAGCGATAGATCATTTTGTGCATCTTATTGTACAGGGTGATCCCAAATCTTATTATTTAAAAGAAAAAAAAAATTGTCGGCCTTCAATTGTCCTCCTTATAAAATGTACGTTGATAAATATAAGGTCAAACATAATCTTTATAATCCCGAATTTCCGGAAAAATGAGATAAATCTATTTTTAAATATTCGACAAGATATCTAAAATGCAAGTGTCTGGTCATTAATGGCCATATAGTATATTATGAAACTGCGAATAAACGATGTTCAAGCAACGAAGAGGCCCCGAGTGGAAATATTTCAAGTGTCAGAAATTAGACCACCACCTTATATAAGTACTACAAAATTTTCATTTACTTCTTAATTCGTAAAAAAAAAAAAAAAAAAAAAAAAAAAAAAAAAAAAAAAAGGTTATTTATTAGTATTTATTCATAAAAGTTTATTTTATCATTAAAAATGCTTTAAAATTATCTCATTTAATAGTAATTTAATAGTAATAGTATTATTTATTTGTCAAACTCCATCTATCCTTCTGTAACATACAGTTTAACTTGACCCAGTTTAAACATGTTTCAATTCTGAAAATTTAGTAGATATATCTTTACTTATTTAATCTCATGATTTTACGTCCAGCTTATTTTATTTTATTTCATTAAATAAAATACTATTCCGAAACCAGTTTAACCCGAGTCAAATTAATAAGCATTTTACGAAAAAATAGAGGGACGTTGACAGATATAGCATTACATTCAAATAATCAGTATCGTAGTATTCAATATAGCGATAGATGCAAGCATCATTGCGTTTACTACAATATCACATTCAGGTATCATTTAACTCTTTCAGGGGCGCCGTTTGCAGTCAGGTAAAGTTAATTTTAATGCCCAAACTGCCAAATGGCTCCAGTAATTGTTTGGTACGACTTCGAATTCATTCTATACATTATATAGAAAAACTTTTCATTATTTTCAAATAAAATTGTTCGTAAATTGCGGCGTTAATCAGTATCGTAGTACTCAATATAGCAAAAGACGCAAGCATCGTTACATTTACTACAATGTCATATTCAGGTATCCCTCACTTAACTCTGTCATGGGCGCCATTTGCAGTCAGCTAAAGTTAATTTTAATGCCCAAACTGCCAAATGGCTCCAGTAATTGTTTAGTACAATTTCGAATTCCTTCTATTCATTCTGTAGAAAAACTTTTGATTATTTTCAAATAAAATTGTTCGTAAATTGTGGCGTGAATTAAATATTTGAACATTATTGGAACAAAAATGCCTTGCCCTAGAAAGAGTTAATGCGACTTCAATTCCTGCTGTAATTTTTTTTAGATGCTCCCTGTCAAGCTACAATAAATATCTTTCCTGAGTTCGGGCAAAATTTCGATGAGTGTGCAAAGCAGGAAACAGGAGAGGTTTTTTTTTCTCTCAACAGGATAGTGTGGAACTTTTTTAACCCCTTTGCGACGGGAGATTTTTACAAAATTTTTAATGTTTTGTCACTGGTTTTTAAAGACAGAAATTTGTGCTTTATTAAATCAAGAAAATACTCCGATTGAATAAGGCAATTTTTATAGTATAACTTTACTGGTGAGGGTAAACAAGGCTTCTTAAGCCTATTTGCGGTACGTATACGTGTCACTCGTCCCCAAGGGGTTAAGTAAAATTTGCAGAAAAGGCCGAAAACCGAAATAACATCAAAAGAATTCTAAAAAGCTTGATAAAAACAGGAATTTATTAGAAAGCATTTGAAAGATATAGATCCAGACACTAATATAATGATGCAAATGCATAGAAAATTAGAAAATCAAACTTCGTATTAACACGTTCGCTGCCGCTTACGCGAAGATGTGATGATAATTAATGCCGCACTGTAGAAGTGGGTTTTTCCCAAAAGCCGATATACTTTTTATAACAAAGAATCAGTGAAAGATTTTCCCGCGCCAGCAAGTGACTGGCTATTGGACATCACCCCACATCACGCGCTGGCGCATGAGTGGCCCCTTAACGTAGGCGCCATATCACGCACTTGTGCGTGAGCGGCAACGAACGTGTTAATGTAAGTTATTACCAAAAAGAAGAAAATAACAGTGTAATTGGCAATAGTTAGGTTTTCCTTTAAATAAATTAAATTTCTGCAATAATCACATTAAATTTTAAACTTTTAAAAATTAACGCAATGGTAAATAAGCTAGCTACTATAAATAGCTAATTACTATAAATAGCCTAATGAATTACATTAATGCTGAATTAAGATTGACTTTCTAACGCAGTTCAGTTGCTACGTATTAGATTAGCTCACTTGTTTCTATTAATGAAAGTTCATGAAAATTAGATAAACTTTTCTTAAGGTCTCAGATGAAGTTGTAATATCGTTCACTCGCAAGAAAAGTGACCTTTCTAAACAAAAGTAAATTTTTGCAGGAGATGGAAAAGTAGAATCGCATGTTTTTACTATGACATGAAATTATAAGGAAAGGGCGTATTTACAAACAAACGCTTCCTTCAACCAATCTACCAATTACATTTTTGCTTTTGCTATCATTACAGGAATCATCATGGCGACGTTGACCAATCATACAGCAGAGCTTTTAATCATAGACAAATCAGATCAATCGTAGACCAATTAGGTCGCCTTGACTTCTTGTATACAGTAAGAGTTTTAAAGACGGGCTGGAAATTATTGTGGATCCCCAGTAATTTTGCCCACAGTGACGTCAGCTTCGCTTTCCTTATAGCACTTTGCAGTTTCAGTTTCAGCTAGGTGGGGAGGCCTACTAAATGGCTTAAGCACAACAAGCCCCACCTACAGGATACCACTAGGGATGAGATTTCCGCTTTTTTGGACACCAGTAAAATCTTAGAGAAAATTTTGTTATTTTAAATCGCAAAAATGTTCCGATTTAAAAATATAGCATTTTCTCTAAGATTTTACTGGTGTGCAAAAAAGCGGAAATCTCATCCCTGGATAGCACTTTGAATGCAGCAATAAAATGCATAAAAGGGTAAAACTCCTAAAAATGAAGACATAAATAAGGTTTAGAAGGTTTAGTCATTTTATCGCCCCACATAATTCCCCTCTTCGTGGCCACGAATCGACATATAGCGTGATAAAGCGATTTTCTGGAAAGTTTCTACACTTATGAAACTTTTCCCATAGCAAGACGCACCTATGGCAGACCTATTAATGGGATAAATCACAAAATTGGTTTTTTTTTTCAAGTTGTATCACTTTTCCTTACACAACTGGCCACAATTACAACTGGCCTTCCCCGCCCTAATGATCAAGTAGAGCGACTTAATTCCACCATAATTTCGGTAATTTTAAAATGTCCCAAGACGGACCGACCAAATGGTTTAAATACATTCCTAAAGTTCAACAAGTCATTAATTCAACTTACGAAGCATTAAGAGTTTTGACACGTTTGACAAATTATTTTATACAAAAATTAAACACCGTAGAAGATTTACAAATTTATTGTCTTCTTGTCCTCCCTACCAGTGCAATCGAAGAACAATTCATGAAAGGCAGAGAAGAGCTCCAAAAAGAAGCTAAGAAGAATACTCTGGAAATTCAACAAGAAAATCGCAAACACTATAATTTACGACATAAGAAAGTCCGGAAATACAACCTTGGCGACCTCGTAACAATTAAGAGAACCCAGAAAGGACCAGGGTTCAAATTGAAATCTAAATTCTTAGTCCATATAAAGTAACCAAAGTGAAATCTAACGATACTTACTACGTAGCGAAAATCTCATTAACGAAGGACTGATAAGTACTAGCTCGTGTGCTGAATACATAAAGCCTTGACATGACGATAACTGAAACTTTACTTTTTTCCTTATCTTTTCTTCATGTGCGTTTGTGAAAATTTTACAAATCAATGATTTTAAAGAAAATTTCCATATGATGTTCCAAAATTTCAAACACACTGATTGATCTTTCTGGTGGGCAAATGAACTATATTTTTGCCCCCTTTTCCCTAAGAACAGTTTCTGCTTTTACTTATCCCTCATACGTAGTATAGGGTAAGTCTTGCAATCGTTTTGAAAATCGAAAAAAAAATTTTTTTGACAGATTTACACGTTTCAGACACTGGAGATTCAGAAAAACATATTTTTAGAAAAAAAAATTGCGGAGACTTGAAATTTTGAATGTGCTTAGTATGTAAGAATGGGACGAAGCCTATTTAATATCAGTAACCTCGATTATCCGGAACTATTTTTTCGGACTCTCGAAAAATTCGCTCTGATGAAAGGTACATAAAAATTTCCGAATTTTTTTATTTTAAGGAGTGGACGTAAAAGGCAATAAATTAACACAAATTCTGCATAAAAAACGAAGTCAATCGGATAATTAGTTGTCGAGATATTTCTAATCCTGTTTTTCACATTCTTTGATTTTTCATGACCCTGTATTTCATTCAAATTTCATCTCAAAGATATCTTTTAATTGCAAATGAGACACTTAATTCGATGCAAGAAACCGTTAGTGAATATGATAATTATTTTTAGAGTTATAAGAATGTTTCTTTTATGCAACTCAGTGCTACTTGAATAGTTTGGCGTTTCATACAATTTATCGAAATTGGTTCATCAGAAATTTATTAATATAGCATGATGATGTGTTAAAAATACTTAAATATACGTTTATATTTTGTTTTGGAATTGTAATCCTTATATATATTATAAATGTGAAAGTGTGTCCGAAAAATTGGAATTAACTTTACTTCAAAACAGATGGATTAATGTCTTTGAATCTTTGCATATAGATAGATTATAGGAGTGGAATGAACACAGGCTAATTTTTATTTATTTTATTCAAATATTTTCCTTAATAATTCAAAATTTAATTATTTTTCATACAAAATCAACAGGCATTTTTCAGATAAAATTTAACCATTTTCCTTTCCTGATGCCAAGAAAATAAAAAATTGGAACAATAATTTTTCAGCGGCAATGAATTTTTAATAAAAAACTTCCACGCGAAAAATTATAAAAAAATAATTTAAAAGAAAATAAATTTGACGTCATGTTTGAAATAAAAATAAAAGATGTATTTTTTATAATATATTTAACAAGGATATTTTTTTAGTTAATGGGAATTTTTGTGTAAAATATGGCGACATAAATTAAAAGTAAAAAGAATGAAAAATAATTATATTTTTAATAAAATGGTTCACTTATGAAAATTTGACGTCATAGTTGAAATAAAACTAATTATAGCAGTCGTTAAAAATATAAGGGGTATGAATATCAGTAGCTAATGGAGCGAGATAAATAATGGCGTTATATTTAAAATGAATCAGAAATAGTTTTTACTTATACTAATTAATAAGTTACTAGGACTTCCCTCAGAGGGATTAGTCTGAGCGATATTGCTGAGAATGCACATTTAATAACTTGCGATAAGTAAAGAAAATGAGATGTTACCTTTAATTGGTCATTCATTGTGATAAAATATGATGAAAATAAGCATATTTAATCATAGAATTGCAAACTCTTATATATAAAGTTGCATATACTATTTTTATAAAAGAAAAGCAAACCATGCATGGATATAAAATTGGAAATATGCAAAATGTTAAAAGTAATACAGAAAATAAAACACCAAATTTTCCTATATTGGAAATATAACTCTTTGAAATGATGTCATGAGCATAAACAGAAGCTTCGCACCGATTTCAGGAACTATAAATGATATAAACTATTATGTTTGAAGAGAATGGAGTGTATTTTACATGGTGTGAAACCCGTCCGAATAGTTTATAATGTTGAATATCTGTTTTCCACGGATGCAATGAGGTTGTCGATAAGAGTTAAGGAATATCCTTTTTTTTAAAAAAAAATTTCCTAAACGAGCGCTTACATCTTATAAGTTACGGTGATGTCAAAGTTACAGTTTCTGACCCCAACAGTATCCTAGAAATTGCAATATTCTCAATAAAATGGGTTTAAAACTTTTTCTAGAAAAAAAAATTAATTTGTCAAATTAAATTGTCGAATGTTTTAGAAATCGTTCATTACGAGAATATTATATCTTAAAAGTTGCCACCAAAAAAAAGATTTTAAATTTTTAGTCATATCAGCATCAAAGAATTCTCAATTTTAGAACTTTTTTTGCTCGTGCATTGGTGGTGATTATTGTTCCTACGCAAAATATAGTATATTTTGCAGCAAAGGTAGTTACTAACATTTTTTGCCCACATTATTTTTAAAATCGGCTACGTACTCACAATGATAACGAAAAACACACAAAAGTTAATGCTTTATAGCATAGAAATACAGAATCAAAAGCTATTTATCTCCTATTATATACACATAAATTATCTAATTAGTGCTAGCAGATGCATTTTTAAATATACATAGATCAATATAATGCTTCTACTTTCTTTTTTTAGTATTTCTTAGTATTCATTTTTCATTTATTTGTATTATTCAGTAAAAAACTCACTTTCTTAAGCCCGAACTACGTCAAACTTTTTATAAAAGCGCCTAAGTCCATATAACAGCGAAGTATTGTGAAGAGTATTAAAAACAAGGTAGTAAGACACTTAGCCAAACGCAGGTAATAAATCGCCAAATATTGTTGTTTTCGCCCTCTCTCGAAATGAATTTTTTCCGTACATTTAAAAAACACGATTTTGAGTCATCTTATTTAAAATTCAAATAAATAAATAAGAGGAAGCAATAATAGCATAAGTCAAAGCATTTTATTTCAGCATCAAGGAATTGTATCGTAGTTACACATGTGGAAAAAAGCTGCTTTTGGCCAAAAAACGTTGTCTTCACTAAATTTGAATCAGATTAAAAAAAGTACCGTGATTAATTAAAATGTTAAAGGCAGAACTGCCAAGTCTCCGGCATTTTGGATACCGGTATTTTAATAAAGAAAATGTTTTATTAAATTGGAACATTCTGCGGATTTAAAAAATAACTTTTCCTATAAGAAAATTCTGCTGTGCAATAAGCTGGGGCTTGGCATCCCTGTATAGGAATATTTCGTAATCTACTTTTTAACCTTAAAAAACCAACGATCATTTTTCGGGTACAAAAAGTATTGCTAAATGTTCCATTTTGCATACAAAGTACTGATTGTAATATTGATACATCTATGGTGATAAATTTCCAATAATTTTTCAAATCCTACTTATTTTATTAAAAATATAAATCTTTTATTCATTTAGTTTAAAATAAATGATTTTTAACTAATCTCATAATACTTTTGAAATACCACTTTTTATTGCCCATTTTTTTAAAGCATTTAGAAAATGGTTGTTGTTTTCAGTCAAATATAGACTTTGGTCTGTCCGCATTTAATTTTATTATTATTATTATTTATAAATGGTGTAGAAATATTCATACTTAATCTATAACGTACATAATATATGACTCTGTTATTACATAAGTCACCTTTATATTATCATAAAAATTATGTTTTTACTGATTTTTATTAACTCAATAGGAAAAATTTTGTGCTTTGAGCAATAGATGTCCGCATTTCCTTTATTATTTATTTTAAGAAAATTTTTTGTATTTAGAATAATTTTTATTTAAATAGGAAATCCAAACGTCGCTGTTAATAAAGAAGAAAGTTACAAAAAAAGTTACAAAACGAGTAGACGCATACTATCAAATATTGAAAAACGACGAATCCAAAAAAGACGTCGTATGAAATATCATTTTTTAAAGAAAAAAAAAAGAGGTCTGATTATCGAGCCTACTGATTACAAAATGTGCATTACATTAAAAAAAAAATAAATAAAAAATAAAAATAAAAATAAAATGCTGCAAATATTGATTTTTTTTTTCTTTTGTGCAGTTTTGGCTTCGAAAGGTGCTCTATGTTGCAAAAAGATATAAGCGACTATGAAAACACACTTGCTAAACGTTCATGCTCAGTTTTACAAATAAATATGGCACATATATGCCCTATACACACCGAGGTACCTAATTGGTGCCAAAATGGTGTTCAGTTGCCTAACATGCTGGTTATCATATAAATGTTATAATAAATTGTTTGTTCTAAAAATATTATCATTTATTGATTGTTATTTCTTTTTTTAATAACAGAAAATGTTTCGTTTATTCCTTTTTTTTTCATTTTGAAATAAATAAATAACGTGTTATTATAGCATGCTATATGTATCTGGTAATCAAAACGATGTTTTTGCCTAGTTGGCATAAAAAATCTCGCCAAACCCGATGCCTATATCTCTAGTATATTATCTCAAGTATTTTATTTATGTATACTATAATTGTTTTTACATACCACTTACTTCTTCTTGTATATAGAAATAGGTAAGTGGCTTCTTTATGCAGTATAAGTTGTATAAATCTTTAAAAAATAGCCCCCGTTGCCTCTTTTTGGATCGAATTAAAAAAAAATCAATGTCTAATTCCAGTATTGCTCCCAGGTATGCATACATATTCCAAATTTCAAAGTTGTATGCCAACAGGAAATGGATGAAAAATGGGAAAAGATGTCACATATGCACCAGGGTACATAATTGGCGTCAAAATGGCATTATTTTACCTGAGACAGTAACCCGGCTTTATTTATTTATTATTTGTTTATTTACTCATAAAATATTTATTTACTTTCATTTCCTTTTTTTTATTATATAAAATATTTCTTTTTATAGTTATTAATTATTATTATTATTTTATTTACTGTAAGTTCTTTTTGAAAATAGAAAATAATTTAAAAATGTGTATGTAAGCGTTGTTTGAAAACGGAGTTTTAGCCAAATGGGCTTTGAAAAAAATTGCGCCAAATCTGATGCGCTTGTGGTATCCGTGCCGAAAAATTAGTGACCAGAATTGACTTCCACACACAAAGAAAATATAAGTTAGAAGAAAACATGCAATAAAAATAAATATAAAGGGAAAATGATGTCATAAAAGAAACTTTTTATTTAAAAACGTAATTTTTCTAATTTTCACACGCGAAATATATAAAATATTCTTTTAGCGATCAAAAAATGCTAAGCGATTATCACAAAATCTCAAAATCAAAGTTTTTACGACATTTTTTTAATATAAAAAAATAACAGTTTTATTTTCCTGCATGATTAAATTTTAAAATGTTTTATTGCATTCAATATTTCTGAGTGTGTAAATGATTACTATTTACTCCATGTACTGAATCGGTTATCTACGAAAATATCCAGCCGGTGGAAATCACGCGCACCAAATTTCTGTGACGTATGCAAATAAATTGTGCTTTTTTATCAGTTTTTTTAATATAACTTTTAAAGTATTTGGAATTAATTTTTAAAAGTAGGTGCATTCACCAGATTACCTTCATAGGTACCTTCTGGTACAAACAGAATCGAAATCCGACAAGTACTTTTTGAGATTTGCTTGACGAAAGAATTTTTTTGAATTTTAATATCGTTACGTACTCTGACAAGGAAGGTCTCCATACGGGCATACTCAGAAAAATCTGAAAAAATTACAGAAAGTTCTTCTCATATAGTTATATATGTTTATAAAAAAAAATTCGGCGGAACCTCCTTATAACGTCCGTAAAAAAATAATAAAAATTTCGTTTATTTGGCGATTTATTTCCTGTTGGCGAAAAAACGAAATTTTGAAAAATACGCTTTTACGCTTCGAATACTTTTTAAAGAAAAAACTTTCTACGTTCAATTTATTTAAATAAGTTTAGTTTAAATAATTTTAGTTTTGAATTTTTACTTTACTTTAAGTGTAATTTTGTCATATACGTTTATATGTACTTATAACAAAATGAAATTAATATATTTTATCATTTAAAACATAATTTAAATTAATTAAAATTGTTACAAATTGAAAAATACACTGTTAAAAATCTTCTGCATTTTGTTGCAACGCACTCCCTTGCTTGTATAGAAAACGGTTACTTGGCCGTGAAATGGAGATTTCTCATTGGTTGGAATAGAGTTATTATATACAATCGGTGGAGTGCGTTGCAACAAAATGCAGCAGATATTTAACAGTGTATGACACGGTCAATTCACCATGCTATGGAGCATTCTCATTGGTCAGAAGAGAGATATTCTATAAAAGTAGTGGAGTGACGTTGCAGTAAATGCGGCAGATTTTTAACAGTGAAGTCAATTAACATCAATTTTCAGATTCGTTAAAATCGTCTGCTTTTGGCGAGGAAATGCACTGCTCGTCAAATCCCGCGTCGCTTTCAGCTTTTCACGCCAATTATTCCAAACTATTTTATTTTTTTACATATCTAATAATATAATTCCGCCGCTAATTTTAACTGATCCTTTATTACCTACATGAGTAGTTTAATTCGTATTTTTTTTTTCAAAAAACTCTGAGTATGCCCCCAATGGAGACCTTCCTTGTGAGTATAAGACTTCGCTACGTTCAGACAATAAATTACATACAAATGAATATTTTTATTCAAAATTCATAATTATCAATGGAAGAAATTTTTTGTGGGGAAAAGGCGGAAAATAAAACTACTGATTAATGTATTTTTGGTTCGATTTTTTTGACACTTTTCGAACAAAGTTGAAAAGTTATTATGCTTTCGGTTTGTCTGTCTGTCTGGTCGCTTTCTAACTTTCGTAAATATACTCCGATTTCCATGAAATTTTTTGACGTTCTTAACGTTTACCTAGACATGAATACCTATTGAAAATAAAGTTTCTACCATGATTAGTTTATTTACAGGGATTGTCAAAAAATTTCCTTACATTACGGCATTATGGAGAAAATCGTTTTAATTAAATTTAACGATGTTACACCTTGTGAAACATTTTCAAATTTATATGCATTTACAAAGTGCACTAAAATATGCATATTGTAAA